>PJEM01003594.1:0-179330 GCA_004023845.1 Helogale parvula
CTCTCTTTCCCCCTTCCTCTCTCCATGGTCCCCTGCCAGGTCTGTCCTGTTAGACCTATGAATGCAGACATATGGTATCTATCCTTCTCTGCCTGACTTATTTCGCTTAGCATGCCATTACTTTTAAACTTGGTTATTTATTCGTTTTTCCCTATCCCTGCTCTGACTCTAGAACAGAATCTTTAAAACAGCTTTTTGTTTATTAGTGTCACCATCAAACCATCAATATCTAGAAAAATGTCCAGCACATCATAGTTGATGTTCAAAAAAATTGTTGAATAAATAAATAATGAATTCTGGGCCCCTAGAAATTATGCCAAACTGTTTCCTGAGAATTTCAAACTGCCTTGAACTGGGGCTAGTCCAGAAGTCCCAGGATCTCCACTGAGGAAGGTGACCCATATTTTCAGCCTTGATACCACCAACTTGAATGAGGAAGGTAACAAACTGAGAGTATACCCTGTACTAGTAAATGGGAAGAGTGAAGTTTCTTTGTAATAAACTCATGATCTGTAAAGTTGGAGCCTCTCCATGATAAAAAGGAAAACTGGTTTCTATGGCCACACAAGTCACCCCTATTTTAGAGTCTGTCTGTCTTCCATCACTTCCACATTTTAGGCCTTACACTAGCTCTACTCCTCTATATTCGTGAACTCACTACCTCTCTGAATGTTTGAGAGAAGAGCTTCATTCCTGGATACTCAGAGAGGGAAAGAAGTGAAGCAGTGGTAAATACATAGCTTTTCAAAAATCTGAATACAGAGAAAAATTTTACTCAGTAGTCTCTGCTTTGTCTCCTTTGTTGAAAAAAACTGCTTCATATTTTAAGAAGCATTACTCCAAGTCCACCAGAATCAGGAGACATTTGGGGAAAGTAACCCAAGCATATAGGAAATGAGAACATAGGTTTCCAGTCACTGCAGGCAGTTTTGGAAAAAAGATATCTGGAAAAAGGCAATATGTTTCTGACTCAATAGTACACAAAGTAATATTGAGAGTGTGACAAGAAAGTCGCAGTTGCAGAGGCCTGACCATGAATTGAAGAAAGCTGAGGCTCAAGAAGACAGTCATGCCTCCTTATCCCAACCCTGCTTCAGTCATTTTAATTAACCAGACTCCTTTCCTAAGATGTAAACACCACTGGGAAGATTAAAAGCAGTGGGTGAAAGGATCAATCAACACTTCGGTATAAATCTATTCAACCTGTCCTTGTTTTGACAGAAGTTTATGTCTTGCTTTTGGTCCAGAAAAAAAAAAAAAAAACAATATTTCTGAAGAAAGTGAAGAGTGATGCTGGAAAGGGTCACAGGAAAGACAGAGTTTTAGAAACCATGGAAAACACAAGGATCAAGGGTTTAGGGGTGGAGACAGAGATAGAAGAAAGTTAATGAAAATATTAAAAAACAACTTTGTCTCCATTTCTTCTGAAGACCTGGCCTAAAATGTCATGAATGACAAAGTTCCTATAACTTTAAAAATGAGCTAGGGCTGAGCAGACTGGTATTGCTGGTAGTCATGCTGACAGAAAAGACAGCATTTGCTATTATTTCATGCAGGAACCAACACATAATATGGTTTATGAGATTCTGCTGACACTGCTTTCCCTGAGAGTTAGAAAGTATGAGGATGACAAATGGGATTTCTCTGTACTGACACACTATTCTAGTTATTGATATTGATCTGTGAGCTATCCAGCTCCAAAATAATCTCATTGTTGTCAGATGGTCTGTTTGCCGTGACTTTCTCCAGGACTCCTATTTGTCATAGGGAATTTAATCAATTCTGCATTAGTCTTCAGACAGCCTCAAAATCAAAGTACTAGAACTGATTTGAGATAAAATATACTTTAATAAGATTTTTCTTTTTAATGTTTTAATGTTTTTTAAATTTAGTTTTGTGAGAGTGAGTGGAAAGACAGAGAGTGAGGGGGACAGAAAATCTGAAGCAGGTTCTGCATGGACAGCAGCAAGCCCAATGTGGGGCTTGAACTCACAAACTGTGAGATCAGACCCTGAGCAGATGTCGGACTTTGAACGAACTAAGCTACCCAGGCATCCTCTTAATAAGTTTTTTCTTAAAGGATGGAAGGAAGATAAAGGAAAAATGACTCTGGGTGCCTATAAATAAAAGCAAAGTTTAATAAATAGTTGACCAAAGTATGACTACTAGGTAATCCAAACATACTTATTACACTTGGTAAGCATTTGAAATCCAAGTTGTAATTAAACTGAAGTATTGCTTTTGCTTTTAAATGTAAAATAATACCATATGTTTGCACTCATAGGTGTAACAGGAGAAACCTAACAGAAAACCAGGGAGGGGAAGGGGGAAAGAGAGTTGGGGAGAGAGAGGGACACAAACCATGAGAGACTATTGAAAAGTGAAAATGAACCGAGGACTGAATGGGGGGGAGGGGTGAAGGGGGTGATGGTCATGGAGGAGGCACTTGTGGGGAGTGGCACTGGGTGTTATATGGAAATCAATTTGACAATAAACTATTATAAGTTGAAAAAAATAAATGTAAAATAAAAATCAACTATATATTTTTTTACATTTTGTTTGTTACATTGTTCATTTGACAAAAGGTTTTATTAATAACAAGTTACATTAATGATAAAAACTAAAATTAATTAAAATAAATTGAAATATAGAAAATTAAACAAAACTAAATATGGAAATTACACAAAAAGAAACTGATTTGTTGATATATTTTATGTCAACTTGCTTAGCATATCCCATTAAATGTTTTGGTGTCATAATCCTAAAATTTTATAATTTTGAGAACCAAGGGCACAAAGTTACATGTAGTTTATTTATGCTTACAAGTGGGAAAGAAAAAATACTAAGTAAAAGAAAAAGATTATTCATACTTTCATTACTAATTTGATCTTATAACATAACCTAACAAGTGAATTTAGCCTAACTTAACCTAATTTCATCAAACTGAACCTAATGCTTATATTTTCTGTATATAATGTTTTTACAAGACAATATAATGCATCATTATTTTCAGGACTTTAGATCACAAGGAAGAAGGAATGCTATTTTTGAAATTTTATTTTCATTATTGTTCTATTGTTTTAGCATTTTTTCAGTTGGTTCTAACCCCAGGGCTCAGATTTATCCAATTTTATCCTGGTAAGGAAACAGATTTTACAAAAGAAACTAGGCAATTTACTGCATATCAAGCCTGGTATTGTGTGTGTTTGTTCTTTCTTTCGTTCTTTCTTTCTTTCTTTCTTTAATATAGACTCAAATTAAGTTAGGATTTCGTTTTGGAGCATCCAAAAATTCTATTCTGGGCACGATACTTCTGATTCCCAGAATCAAAATGAAGACATTCTTCTCATTCAGTAAGTGTATAGAGTTGTTGGAGAATGTTACACAAGCAAATGTTAATACCAGAAGGAAAAAAAATCATAATTAACCAATTAGCATAAAAATAGTGAATGTTTTCCATTAGTGACAAGGATTTATACATATATGTAACATTTGATTTAAAGGATTCATGTAAGGGGAAGTGGGTGGGGAAGATGGGTGAAATAGGTGATGGGTATTAAGGAGTGCACTTGTGATGAGCACTGGGTAATGTATGAAATTGTTGAATCACAGTATTGTACTCCTGAAACTAATATAACACTGTATTTTAACTATAATAAAATTAAAATAAAATATAAAGGATTCATGTAAGAAAAAATAAAGTTACATTATGCTCTTATTTTAAACTTAAAATCAGTATTTTTAAATCTATATATCATCAGAAAGAAAAATAAAGGTTAATGAAAGTTTTAAGAATTTGATTATCATTTAGGGTGCCTGGGTGACTCATTCAGTTAAGTGTCTGACTTTGGCTTAGGTCATGATCTCACAGTTCATGTGTTCGAGCCCTGCATCTGGTTCTGTACTGACAGCTCAGAGCCTGGAGCCTGCTAACAATTCTGTGTCTCCCTCTCTCTTTGCCTCTCACTCTCTTTCTCTCTCTATCTCTAAAAATTAAATAAACTTTTAAAAAATGAAAAAAATAATTTGAGTATCATTAAAATATTTATCTTTTCTATTACTGTTTTATGGTGCTCCTTTTTTTAAAATCACTTCCTGACACAAGTTCAGCAACTTACAAGATGCATTGTTCCTGGAAGTTTTACTTTAAAAGTCTTAACATTTTAAAATTACCATATCATCCAAATATTTTAAAGATTGATCAATACACATTTTGAGAATATTTCTATTGTTTTTAAATGTTTTAGTGTATGCATGTGTGTGTCTGTGTAGAATGTAGATAAGGGAATATATTTTCATTCTTTCTGAAATTAGCACAAATGTATCACCTTTCAAGCTATACTGTGCTCAGAAGCTCTATTTACATGTCTTAATATGCTTAAATCTATGTTTCATCCAATAATAGTAAAAGGTTTTAAAGATAATTTTGTTTCTTTTATTGTTTAAGTGAATTACAAAAAAAGTTTTCTCTTTTTTTTTTACAAATTTTTTTTTACAAATGCTCAAGAAAATGCAAGTTCTAAACTTTTGTGTGCTTTGTTTTGTAGGCAGTTGTTTTATGTGGTTCCCCTGCCCCTGATATGGTCCTGACCTGGACACAAATTTAGCAGATTTCTATCTGTATTGTATTCCAAAATTTCATACAAATGATATGGTATTTTTAAATTTACAAACCCTCCAAAATAAATAAAATATAAATGCAAGTGTTAGAAATTATTTTCTAGGGTTTTTTTTGTAGTTTTTCTGAGATGTATTGTATTGATTTAGTTTGGTTTATGTATTTCTTGTCAATATGTTCCTGATCTGGCCACAAACTCAGTAGCAAACTGGCCACATTGTGCTCCAAAATTTAATATGAAAAATTAAGTAAATCTTTATTCTCCCCCAAAAAAATTATTAATAAAAATTTTAAGAAAGATTTTTAAATGTACTTTATGTTTTTATTTTGTGTTATTATTTGTTTGTTAAATTTTTCAGTTTGCTCCTGACCTGGGCATAAATGCAGCAGTATTTTGGCTGCATTGTGCTTCAAAATGTCACATGAAGAATATTATATAGTTATCAGTCTGTCAAAGTAAAGATAATTAGAAATTCTAAGAAAAAAATGTTGATGTTGCTAGTATTTTAATGGACATTTATTCTTTTATGTGATTTCCTATTTTGTACTTATTTTGAACACACATTTACCAGCTTTCTGGACTTGAAGTTTCATATGAAAACATTAATGTAGTGTAAAAAAAAGAAACTAAAAAAAAAAAACCTGACACTCCTGGTGACTACAATTGTGTAAATCCAGTTAATTTTGTTTCTTTTTATTCATATTCATGCAAACACAATTTATGTTTCTGTTTTCAAAACATATACAATAAAATTTGCCAACTCTTTTAAATTGGATACATTTCTTATTAATAATATTAGGCTAAAATATGTTCTTATGCTCTATATACTTTATACTCTATATGTTCTATATACTCTATAACAATACAAAAAAAGGAAAAAAAGACTAATGTGTATCAGTAGTACCACAAAAGTTTTTTTAAATAATCCCTGAATTTGTTCTATATTTATTGGCCCAACCTAATTAACAAATATTACCATAGTGGAAATATCTTTAAACAATTTTAAGATAATTTTCATGTCACTAAAGTCAAGGCCACTGACCACTTATATAATCTATTTCAATGAAAATATAACCCAGCAGAAGAGTTTGGCAATCTCTTTTGGCTGTTGTAATTAGGCCTGACCTATAATTATTGAACAAAACAGTATGTGCACAATAAACATTCAAATAAATGTATCTGGCTGTATTCAGTATATTAATCTATTTTCAGTATCACTAGTTTAATGTTTCTCTTATCCATAGCATAGGAAAAATCCTAAGAAAAACCATATCTGGACCTTAAGACAGTTCTCATTACCTAAGAGGTGGATTCTAGCATTAATTCACCACCATTATGTGTTGTTTGATCACTAACTTCCTCTTGAATAGCTGGAAGAAAAGGCTTTGTGGTCAGAGGTATTTCAGTCTTAAACAGGGACTCCATCTTGATATTGGTATTGATGAAGAAGGACTTCTGAAAAGACTCAAGGGTGAAGTAATAGATAAAAGGGTTAAAACAACAGTTCAGAATTGCAAGGCACAAGGTGATTGGGTACATAATCTGCAAATCTTTCCAACAAGCAATTGGTAATGGCTTGGGAGCGCACTAGGGCATATAAGAATAGGACAGAGTTATAGGGTACAAAGCATACCACAAAGACTGCCATATGCACTGTAATCATCTTCAGCACTTTTTTCTTATTGGTCCCAATTTGAGACAGTGTAGCAGGCTTGCTCAGTGTTCTTAGCACCACAGAAGAGCAAGAGACATTCAATATCAGAGGAATGATGAAACCAACAACTTCAATAAATATGGTGATCTTGGACAGATAAGTCTTCCAGATACATTTGGAGAAGCCCTCAAAACAGGTGGTGGTTGTATTGTTGTTGTTAGTGGTGGAGAACAAAGAGTCTGAAATACCACCATTGAGGACTAGGATCCAGACTCCAGCACCCACAATGGCAGAATTCCTCCTTGTCCTAATGGTACGAGATTGGAAAGGATAGACAATGGCCAGGAAATGATCCATGCTAATACAGGTGAGGAAAAGCATGCTCCCATAGATGTTGGTGAGGAATGCAGTCCCAGAAATCTTCCAAAGGGTGTCACCAAAAGGCCAGTGACAGTTGAAATTGTAAAATATTTTGAAAGGTAGAGTACAGAAAAAGAGCAAATCAGAAAGGGCCGACCGAATTGGTGATGAAAATAGCAGTCTCACTTTTCATTTTCATGTGGATGCAGAAGACAAACAGAGAGGCACTGTTGGTTATCAGACCCAGGATGAATACAACACTGTAGACAGCACCATTCAGATTATACTTGAAGGAATCATCAACAATGCAAGTATTATTGGCAATAGCATTGCCTAACCTGGGTCTGAAGCTTGAATTTAAATCTTGGAATTGAAAGTCAATGAATCTTCTGTCACCCATGGATTTTTTTCAGAAGGCCTGCTGGCTGCAGGGTTCACCACTTTGAGACTAGAGACTGGTAAGAAATATTTTCCTCCTATGGGAGACAAGATGGAATGAATAATCAAATCTGCCTTTAATTCATTTCTATGGAATAAAAGATATTCTGTCCACCCAGACTGGAAACAATATGCACATTCAATTTGGTTTGACAAGCACCTTTTGAGTACCTACCATATGTTAAAAGGTACTACAAGAGTATGTTGAGTGGAGTATGTTGAGGTACTACAGGAGTGGGAGAGATCACATTCAATATAATAAATGCAGTACTGCATGTAATATTGCAATGAACAGAAATAAGATATTGCTTACTTGAAAGCCCAAGCAGGGATAGGGGATGGAGGTGGGGAAACGGACCTCTGATAGTTAAAACAACACTAATAATTTGAAATTTGTATGGAATTTTTTTATCTTTCAAAAATGTGTTTTATTTGATTCCCACAAGAACACCATAAGGTAGGAAGATAGGAATTTATTACCATATTATAGAAGAAGAAACTGAAGCTTATGTAATTTAGAATTATGATGTCAGAATTAGAAGAATTTGTAAATGATATGATCAGAATCAGAATTCACCTTTTTTATTCCTAACCGAAGTATTGTTAAGCTAATCTAAATTATTTTGTCTCTTTTCCAATATTAGTAAACTTTATTGTCTAAGTATTAGTCCTATTGCACAAGACTACTTACTAGTCGATATGGGACCTCCAGGACATGCTCTTAAAGAAGTTTTAACTAAACTTATTTTTTAATGTTTATTTAATTATTTGAGAGAAAGAGCAGGGTAGAGGCAGAGAGAAGGAGAGAGAATCCCAAGCAGGCTCTGCACTGTAAGCACAAAGCCAGATGCAATCCCAAAAACCATGAGATAATGACCTGAGTCAAAATAATGACCGGACTCTCAACTGACTCATCCACCTACATGCCCCTATAACTAAACTATTGAAGTAAATTATTGACTCATCTTTTTCTTCTACAACATAAGTTCAGAGATCAGGGGTTCCTCAGTTAATTAAAGCTTCTGGTGAAAAGCTTTTTCACTGTATTACATTGCCTTTCTAGAGCAATAATTCAAATAATAATCTCAGAGTTTTCCTCTTGAAGATTGTAGTCTCTCATGCTTAGCCTAGGATTTCTTCTTATCCCCTTCCCACTGCCCATTCCATCAGTTACTTTTACACCTTCAGCTCTTAAAATGGCCCTAATCAATGGAATCTTTTCTGGCTGAATACAAGTGAAGTGTGAAAGGTAGATATGATATAAATGCCCATTCCTCTGCCACACTGTAAACTTCTGATCTGATCAGTTACATGGCCTTTGCTTGCCGCTGGTTATACATATGGAAGTCATTAATTTAATCATTTTGAGTATCTGGGCCAACATTGTTCAAAGTTGCATAAGAGTGAGGGACACAGATCAAGGGAGACTACTTAATATTGAAAACGAACCATGGACTGAAAGGGGAGGGGGAGGGAGGGATGGTCATGGTGGGGGGCACTTGTGGGGAGAAGCACTGGGTGTTATATGGAAACCAATCTGACAATAAACTATTATAAAAAAAAAGTCTTTCTAAATTTCTAAGTTAACAGCTGTCATTTGATAGGAACTGTCTTTTGATTTCTCTATAATACACAATGTACAAGTAATTCTTTTCAATGAGGAGGATATGCAATAAAAGTGGTCTTTGCCCTCTGACATGTTCAATAATGGAGTTTCACATAATTATGTTTTTAAGTGTGAAAAGCATTTCTCTGAAGTGATTCCTCCTCTTTTTAATTTTTGAGAGGAAAGAGAGACAGCGTGAGCAGGCAAGGGTCAGAGGGAGAGGGAAGCACAAAATCCAAAGCAGGCTCCAGGCTCTGAGCTAGCTGTCAGCACAGAGGGCAATGTGGGGCTCGAACCCATGAACTGTGAGATTATGACCTAAGCCAAAGTCAGACACTTAACCAACTGAGCCACCCAGGCGCCCCTGAAGTGAATCATCCTTACATTTCTCTTCCCTTCTAACTCCCAAGGAACGGGTCAAAGGGCCATTTTATATAACAGAGAATGGAGTGGAGGGAGGAATCTTCCAGAGATACAGAAGTCTGAAGTTATTTTAACCAGTGTTTGGACTGAGAAAAAACTGATTTGAGAAAAAAAAAAACTCACTCACTGCAGTGCCTAGAGGAAGAGATGACCTTGGAGAGAGGACTTATGAGATATGAATTAGAGAGCTGTTATTTTTAATAGCAAAAGTTCTCAACTTAAGATTGGAAACCAGATATTCCTCAATTCTCATTCAAAAAGTGCCCCCCACTCCGAGCCTAACACTGAAATAAAATCATATTATTTCTTGGTCATTTCATGTCACAGGCCCAACTCAACTTTTGCCACAATCAACCTTGAGATGTAAAAGCAAAGTATAGTAGGAACCTTGACCAAGTGAGGGTCAGAATGGGAAAAAAACAGACAGTAGACAAATATAAATAGGTGAGGAGAACAAAAGGTGAAATGGGAAAAAAGTAGCAAAGAAATTAAAGCAAGAATTGAAAGAATAAGAAAAGATAAAATAAAAAGGACCTTGCTGAGGAGAGGTCAGTGCTGCCATCTAATTTGTATTTAGGGCGTTGGGAGGTATTTCTGGCTCACAATTCCTCAAATCTCATCCTCTCTACTACTTTGCTACATCTAACTCCTTCCAGGTTTCTCAGAAAGAACAGTATGCAATCACTATGTTTAAGGTCATTGAAGCTGATCAGGAAAAACAGGAAAAGCCTGAAAAATCTCAGTCACTGGGGTTCATATCTCACTTTGGGAACTGTAGACCCAAGTTTCTGCAGATTGTTTCACCAATGGTATAGTAGAACGAAAATGGGAATGGAAAGCTTCTCATTTGCTTAAACCAATTTGTATACTATTTTTCACATACCCACTCACTACCCATTAGTCTACACATTTTTTTCATTGTTGAAAGAAACCCAGAGAGTCAAAAATATTCCTCTAACATAATTACACAGTCTAATGAAATTAAAGGACTGAAAAATCCCTAATATTAAAGCAAAGTTTGTCTCCCCAGTTTTCCATTCAGTTTTATTATACTGTTATACTATATATTATAGTATATATAGTATATATTATACTATTATACTGTTATACTATAACAACAACAGGCAGTCTGGCACTCTTCTGCTTTGCTGCTTTAAGTAACCAAATCCTGTTGGAGAGAAAGGACCACAGACAGGAAAGCATTACAGTCTCAATTCTGAAGACAAGGCATGGGGAAACTGCCACTAAGGCCCTATTCATAACTTTTCTTTGCTTGAGCACATAGCACCTTTGCTGTCTAGCATTGAGGGTGTTGGAATTAACACAGTATTGGAAGCAAGGACTTCTATTTCTGACTCAGACACTTGTTCACTCTGTAACATGACTATACTGTTTCTCTTCCCTGTATAAACATGACATCTGAGCCTCACATCTAAGGCTAAGAAGATTTAACAGGGATTGAGCTTGCCAGTATTCAGTACCACCTAATCACAAAGAAACATTATAGAAGATTTTTTTTCCTGTCCTATCCAACTGGACACCTATGTATCTGTCTTTCTTAGTAAACTGAACTTACCAAGCAACACATCTTTCTCCGAACACCATGTATACCTTATATGTCAGAAAGTCCTGGGTGAGTTTCAACCTTTACACACTTTTGTCATAAAAAAACAATCCAGGATGGTGTCTTCAAAAGGACTATCTCCCAATGAGCTATGGTTAAAAAATATCAGAAAAGCATTTGGCTTTCAAGATGATTCTGAAGAAGAATCAATGATATTCAAAAAACAAGATCTCTTGTAACTGGCTTCCTTTATTTTGGCTAAAAGAAACTGTTTTTATCATGAGATTTTCAAAAATGGCTAACATATTGTGCACTGAATGAAGGCAAAAAGCCAACATGAGATTCAGATGAGATGATAAAGAGAAAATATAGGCTGATGCATTTAATTACATATTCTACTGCAAGTAGCATGTGGGTATTTTCTTGTAAAGACATTTACATCCAATCATTCCAGTAATTAATCACCTACAGGCTTCAGAGAGCTGCATGGATGTATTTTCACTGACCATGGGCAGGAGACAGATCACCTAGAGGTTGACCAAAGGGAAATCTGACCCTCAATGAAATTTTAACTTTGACATAAACATATGGAGCCAATCCAAACAGTTCACAATAGTGTAACCATCTTTTTAAAATTTCTAATAATAATGTAATATACCATGTTTGGGGTCTTTGGCACTCCTAGAGGAAATGGAGTTAACTTTTTGGCCCTATAAATATGAATACCTAAATCACTTCACTAAATACTAAACTTTCAGATGATACACTGAAAACAAAGTTCTACCTTCTGGCATATTCTCAGTAGCCTGAAAAGTCTGGCTTGCTTTTGTTCCCTACAGGAGATAATCCAGAGCATAGGAAAGTAACTAGTTGAAGGTAGAGTATACTCACATTCTCTTGCTTTTTTTTATAATGAGCTCGGATCAGATCAGAGTGCTTCTGATCCCCAGAGAATTTTCTCTTTCTACTCTGGGGCAAGCTTAGAAACATTGACACATAGTTTTCAAAGGGAGCCAAAACCTATTGTGTCCATGCCTATAAATAACTAGCAGTGAAGCAAAGTAACAAATACAATAATGTCACAAAAAATACAGATCAAAGCCATTCTATTGGAGTATTAGAGATTATGTCCACACTGTTGCTTCTCAGATGAGAGTGGCTGTTAACAGATCAAATCACAGGCAGGGGTCATGATCATACACATGGTTCTAACTGATGTTCTTATGCATTGGTTGATGTTTCATAATAGTTTTTAAAATACAAGTTAGTCTTATGGCATTGCACGTGGAGGGAACCATAAGTAAGTGTTTTACTCCAGAACTGAGCTGGGAAATTGATCTCTATCAGGTCTCATGCTAAGCAAACCAAACTGTGTGTCAAATGTTTAGATTGATAAGCTTCATTTACTTTTTTTATTGGGTAGGGAGGAGCAGAGGGAGAGGAAGAAAGCGAATCCAAAGCAGGCTCCATGCCCAGCATGAAGCCTCACAGGTGTGGGGGGGTGCTCAATCTCAGGACTGTGAGATCATGGTGAGTTGAAATCAAGAGTCAGATTCTTAGCTGACTGAGCCACCTAGGTGCCCCCATTTATTTCTTATGCAAAAATTATTCTTTAATTTTTTTTTAATTTAATGTTTCATTTTGAGAGAGAGAGAGAGAGAGCGCGCGCGCGAGCGAGCATGATTGGAGTAGGGGCAAAGAAAGAGGGAGACACAGGATCTGAAGCAAGTTCCAGGCTCTGAGCTTCCAGCACAGAGCCTGATGCGGGGCTTGAACTCATGAACCCTGAAATCATGACCTGAGCTGAAATCAGATGCTTAACTGACTGAGCCGCCCAGGAGCCCCAAGAATTATCCTTTTAAAAATCACTTCTCTATGTTGACTTTGATTTGCACTGAGATTCTTATGACTGTTTTGCCTCCCCACTTTACTTGAGAGGAGCAGGAAATTGACACAGGCCCTAACAGGAGATAAACCTATCCTCAGTGATTAGCTTGATTTTCTTTCACTAAAAAAATCCAGTCTCCCACTAATCTTTCACATGATAACACAGTACAATCTTTTAAAAATAATATTTTTCAGTGTTCAACACAATGAAGCCAAAGACTGCATCAACCCTACTAAAGTAGAATTTTTCTCAATAGTTATAGAATAAGGCAGCTGCAGAGAAATTACTCAACCCAATACTATGAAATTGTCTAGCGTCTTGAGATTCAATATCATCTCAGCAGAAGCCCCAGACCTTTTGTGAAAAATTATTGGTGTTCATTTCTAAATTCTGTGAGGTTCATACATGTCAACTGGGAATTTGGGTTTATTACACATATTTAAACAGACAAATTAGTTACCAATTTGCATACCAGTTAATCTGACATACATGGATACTGATTTTGATAATATGAATAAAAACTATGTCTCCCATAATCTAAAGGTATATATCAATGGCATAGAGGGCTTAAACCAAAAGATCTATATACATAGACACCAAAGTTTTCTGAATTATGATAAACAATTACAATACATACATTTATTCTGGTTTTTTGGGTCTTATAATCTATAATAAATTGGAAATACTGATTACCCACACACGAAAATTCAGAATGAAATTAAGAATTTTGGAGAAAGTTATTACCAGGCCAGTGGTCCTCACCATATCAGTTCAAAACAAATTCTAGCACCAACTTTATCCAAGACTTGAGTAATCAATGAACTTTCTGGAGATACTATTATTAGGAATTTCCTCCAATGAATGCTGTGAAATAGAATTAGTCACAATAGTGTGCCATGAAGAGACCTTTCCAATAATGTATACCAAGATTATAAGGTAAATAAATTTATTATATGATATAAATCAGAGTAAATTATGGCCAACATATTTTTAAATGGTACCTAAATGCTTTGGATTCTATTATTACAAAATTGCAGATAACTTTTTATTTTTCAAACCTGTCACTGATGAACCATATTTTATTAGGTATTGTGACAAGCATAAAGTCCATGAGCCTGTATAACCTATAATCATTAAAGATAACTAGTGACAAAGGCATAAAAATACTTCATCCACTTCCATAAGGCATTTATGGCAATACATTACATTAAAAATAATTGAACAAAGGAGATTTACAATTTTTACCCTGAAATTATATTGGTTCTTTGTTGTTGTTGTTGTTGTTTGTTGTTTGTTTTTTGTTTTTGTTTTTGTTTTTGTTTTGTTCTGGTAAAATCTGTTACTATTGGACAGGGGCCTTGTTAGAGGAAAATGAAAAAAGACTGGAACAACAAGTGGAGACCACATTACCTTGGCTTTAATCTGCACCCCGACACCAGCTGGATTTCTTCCTCCCCTGAACTACAGTAAAATAAGCAAGGCTTCAATTGCTGGGTATTAGTACACTGACAATCATTGCTGCTCTTACTAGGGTGTCCTAGGCCTAGCATGTTCTGTAACACCTTCAAATTCTTCCCAAAGTAGTGACATAGAACTAGAAATACTCAACAATAGAATTCATACCAATACACCTGTATTTGAACACTATTCATTTATCTCCTGTAAAGTAGAATCATCTGCCAGTGCCAAACTTTCACCATTGTCGCATCTCACCTTCTTCTGAACAAAGGTGGCCTAAACAAAGCAGACTGGTAAATAATACTCCACTCTCCTAGAATAATTTTTCTATACTCTAAGAGAACCAAAACAAAAAATACAGTCATTAAGCAATCTAAAGTATATTTGAGATCACCTTAATATTAAGGAGAATTGATTTTCATACTCTTCTAGAAAACAGTACCTTTAAAATAAAATGAATTATCATTTTACTTGTTTATCCTAAGAGAAGACAAAAACATTAACATTCCCTTTTTATGGCTTTCATAATTGAAACAGATTATGAAGAAAATTTCTTTTTATTTAGAGAAAAACAAAGAAGTTTAAATATCCAGAGGTTTCCATACTTTCTATTAATTCAATATGGCCACATTCAACCCCATTACTAACTACGCAAGAGCAAGTCACAGTCTCTTTCTGGACCTCAGTTTCTATTCTCCTTCCACCTTTGGCTTTGATTGACAGCAGTCTTCAACTGATGCTAAGGCAGTGGCCTCATTGGCTATTCTCTCCTATCAGTTGTTTGCATTTGCTCCCATTTGTTAATGCAAAATAATAATAATAATAATTCTTAAAAGTCTAAGATAAAAGGACATTAATTTTATTAGACTTAATGAAATTATTGCTAGATTTATTTAGTTCATTGTAATTGAAGTATAATTGACATACAACATTGTATTAGTTTCAGGTGCACAACATAATGATTCAATATTTGTAAATATTACCAAATGGTCGCCACAGTATGTCTAGCTAACATGTGTTACCACACATAGTTTAGATTTATTTTAATATCAGAAGAAAATATTATTAATTAGTGCCAGATGCAAAGAATCACAGATCAAGACATTATTATATCTTAATGTCTTCCTAATGCCCTCTTTTTCCTCATTCCCTTTGTGCCCGTACCAGCAGACACATTGGTTCAATTGTATAGGTTTTAATCTTCAACCTTTCCACCTATTCCCCAGTCATGTCTCGCCTCAAAATATAAGGTCCAAAGTACTTCAGAACTTAATGATATAGCATCAGTAGACTGCCTACCGTATGCATTGTACGAAATTACTTACCTACTAAAATTGAGGCTGGACTCCCAGTGGTAGGTGACCTCCTATTAATCTCCCAATTTTCAGTACTAATATTCACAAATATATTATAGGTTTTTTTCCCTTCCCCTTAAGAAGGCCAAGATAATACTATACATGATGACAATCTCGGAGTAAAAAAGACAACTACGCAATTAGGCCCTGAGCACACCACAGCCAGGGGAACAATTCTCACTGCATTTTTTTTCTTAAAGTAATTTGAATAAATGAAGGTTTAGCTAAGCTTGCCTGAGTGTTCCTGCAAGGCATCTTCCTATTCCTCTCTTTAACTCACAGAGTACAAGCTCTGAAAGACTGGGTAGTCTGATTGTTCCAGTAGGGCTTTCATTCACATCTTTGATTGGCAGGAAATGCTTTAGAGTGTAGGTGCCATCAAGCGTATTAGCTGAACTCATTCTTTTTAGCATGAGTGCAACTTTTCATCTGTGATATGGCAAAAGGATTTACAATCTATGTTAATGGGGTATGTATGGATTTTTGTTCTGAAAAATAAACATGCTTCAAAGACACTGGATAATTTGGAGCTTAGGCTATTATTGTTGTTGTCTTCATCTTACTCAAATAAAAAGAAAGATGGTATAATTTGATAAGGTAGCAAAGTAAATAACTCCACGAATCTCTGTTCTAATATTCAAATTCATCTAGTCTTTTCCATGCTGGAATAATAATGAATTACACAACTATATTTCCTAAAGCAAGGACACTAAAACACAATATTTATCAATTCCACAGGATCTTGTTACTAAAAATCTTTAAAACATCCAACATATACAAAAAGAGAGATTTAAATTGTCACATTATCGCATTTGTATGAAAAACAGTGATTAATTTCACATATAATACCAAAATCAATTTGTGCCAGAATTAGTTTTGTATTTTAACATGTTTCTTCCTTTATGGTCAAGTTCATGAATTATTCAGTATGACAAATGTCACATTTTCCATAAACCAATTAAGCATCAAAAGCATACCACCACAGATAGTGTTACTAGAAGAAACCTCATTATAATAGAAACCACATTAGCTCACAATCAATTGTAAACCAAGGAAATATAAAGCAAACTGAAAGAATATCTAAATTACTCTGTGATTTTAAATATGCTCTTCAGGACACCTGTGTTTACATGAAACAACAGTCTGAAAATCCAGTATCTCTTCCACTGAAACAATATTATTGCCAAAACAGTAAAAATTATTGCTTTCTTAAAACAATTCAACACGATCCCTTTTCAGCACCTCAGAGTTGAAATCTAACTTCTTTCCCCATTCACTCAAAGAATCAGTGTCTCTGAGGGTAGGAGCCAAGATGGCGGAGAGGAAAGAAAACTTCATCTGTGCCATCTATCGAACTGAGAAGGACATTGCTCTCATCTGCAAGAGCAGAAGGAGAAAATATGGACACCAGAAAGAAGAGAACCTCAAGGATATGTGAGTGAGTGAGTGCGAACTGGGGAGATTGGAAAACGGGCCAGCCCAAGATGGGCAGGGGAGGTGGGAGCCCCAGCCCAACACGAGGCAAGCGCACAAAGCCCGAGAGACAAAGGGAAGACACAGAGAGACTGAACACGCTCAGAGTACTGTCTCTGGGAAAGAGGTAAAGAATGTTTAACTGCGCTTGGAGAGAGAAACTCACTCCATATATAACTACTGGGTAGCCCGAATCCTAAACCCAGGTGGCGCAAGGGAAAGAACAGCTTCCAGCCCTGCACCATCTCCCCAGAGAGTCAGCACCCTCGGCAGCAGGGTGTCAGGGGCGCTCGCTTCGACCTCAATTTTGGGAGTGGGAGCATGGACCTCATTTCCATGGCGGTGCATCTCGCCCCCGCAAATTCTGAATTCAGGGTGCCAACAGGGAAAAAATAGCCCCCACCCCTGTGCAATCCCACAGGGAGTTGGCAGTGGTGGAGGCCGGGGCGTGAGCCTGCAGGAACGCACAGCTCATTTCCAGCAGCTCCAGGCTGGGGGTTGGGAATCTGCAGTTGGGTCTGTGATGGCACGCACCTCACTTCCTGCTGTGCATCTCGCCTCAGGCTGTACACCTTGCCTCAGGTAGGGGCAGCCAAAATCCCTGCCTGAGCCAAGACAAACTGATTCCTCCCCCTGAGAAGCCAGCCACCAAAGCAAATACATCTCATCTGTGGTAGCATAAAAGTGCATGGACAGGAACTTTGAACCAAGGCTGGCCTGGAAAATACAACTCGGCTCAACCACTGCACAAGGAGATCGAACTCATAAGAGTGGCCTACAGTGCCTAGTTCCAGAGGAGGTTGGCAAGCAGCCTATCTAATCTCTGCAGACACCAAGGCGGAGCCTCTAAGAGCAGCCTACAAGACCTACCACACCAAACCAAGCCTATCCACGAGGGGGCGCTACTGCTATTTTTTCCTTATAATTTTTTTTCTTTTTCTTTTTTTATTCATTTTTTCTTTTTTTCTTTTTTTGTACTTATTTGTTATTATTATTACCTTTTTTTTACTTAAACGTTTTTAAATGTTTACTCCTTATTTTCCTTTCTCCTTTCTCCCTTTTTTTACCTTCTTGCAAACCAGATATATTCTCCTGTATCTCATCCTTACCTCTCCCCTCAACTGGTCATACACTTTTAGACAGTCCACTGTCCTTTGTTGTCTCTGACCCCCGTTATTTTTTTTCTTTTTTTTCTTCTTCTCTTCTTTTCGTCTCTTTCCTCTCCATTTTCTTTCTTTTCTTTCCCCCTTTTAATGTGTTTGTTTGTTTGATTTCTCTGTGCATTCATGTGCTTCTGTTCCCTCTGTGTTTGTCTGTCTGTTTTCCTTTTTAGGGCTACACCAAGCAACAAGCCAAAGTGTGCACGACGGTGAGTCCCAAATATTGCTGAGTGGGGAAATAAAATATTCAAAGGTACAAGAGCAACTGAGAGACACCATTAAAAAATATTTCCTAAAACCATGGACCCTGGACAGTCAAAGCCTCCTTTAACAGAGAAATATTAACAGGTGCACAGTGCACAACAAGCTTTCTAAAAGTGACAAGAAACAGAAAACTAGTAAAAAGGACAAAACGAAGGAAGAACCTCCAGGAGGAAGTCACAGCCACAGAAAAGCTCAAGGCAGATCTAGACAACATACCGGAACAAGAATTTTTAAAAAAACTGTCATAAAATTAATCGCAGGGGTTGAAAAAAGCATCAAAGAAGCAACTGAGACAATTAATAGGCACTTTGAAAATAGATGTTGATTTAAAAAAGGCTATAGATGAGGTGAAAAACAAACTGGAGGCAGCCACCTCAAGGAACACGAGGCAGAGAGAATAGGTGAATTAGAAGATATAGTTATAGCAAAAGAGGAAGCTTAATAAAAGAGAGAGAGATTAATCCAGGAGCAGGAAAAAAGAATTCGAGACCTGAGTGATACAATCAAATGGAACAATATCCGTATCATAGGAATTCCTGAGGAGGAAGACAGAGAGAAAGGTCCTGAAGGGATACTAGACCAAATGATAACTGAGAATTTCCCAAATCTGCGAAAAGAAATAGACATTCAAATTCAAGAGGCACAAAGAACCCCCTTAAGACATAATTTGAATCAGCCTTCAGCACGACATATCATAGTGAAACTGGCAAAATATAAAGATAAAGAGAGAATTCTGAAAGCAGCTAGGGATAAAAGGGCCCTCACACACAAAGGGAAACCTATCAGAGTGGTTACAGACCTATCTAATGAAACCTGGCAGGCCAGGAAGGAATGGCACGAAATCTTCAATGTGATGAACAGAAAAAACATGCAGCCAAGAATCCTTTACCCAGCAAGTCTCTCATTCAAAATAGAAGGAGAGATAAAAGTGTTCCCAAATAAACAAAAATTGAGAAAATTCATGACCACCAAACCAGCCCTACAGGAAATCCTAAGAGGGACTCTATGAAGGAAATGTTGCAAAGAATACAAGGTACCAGAGACACCATTATAAACATGAATTCTAGGGAGAACACAATGACTCTAAACCCACATTTTTCAATAATAACACTGAATGTAAATGGACTGAAAGCTCCAATCAAATGACACAGGGTAGCAGAATGGATCAAAAAACAAAACCCATCTATTTGCAGCCTACAAGAGACTCATTTTCGACCAGAAGACACCTTCAGGTTGAAAGTAAAGGGATGGAGAAATATCTATCATGGGAGTGGAAGCCAAAAGAAAGCTGGAGTAGCCATACATATATCAGACAAACTGGACTTTAAAGTAAAGGCAGTAACAAGAGATGAAGAAGGACATTATATAATAATTACGGGGTCTCTCCATCAGGCAGAGTTAACAATTATAAACATCTATGTGCCAAATTCTGGAGCACCCAAATACATAAAACAATTATTCACAGACAGATACAGTCTTATTGAAAGAACGTGCTAATTGCAGGGGACTTTAATACTCCACTGACAGTAATGGGTAGATGAACCAGACAGAAAATCACTAAATAAACAATGGATCTGAACAACACATTGGAACAGATGGAAATGATAGATATATTTAGAACTCTGCATCCTGAAGATAGGAAATTCATCTTCTTTTCGAGTGCACATGGCACATTCTCCAAGATAGATCACATACCGGGACATAAAGCAGCCCTCCATAAGTATAAACGAATAGAGATCATACCATGCACATTTTCAGATCACAATGCTATGAAACTTGAAATTAACCACAGGAAAAGTCTGGAAAACCTCCAAAAATGTGGAGGTTAAAAACCACCCTACGAAAGAATGATTAGTCTAACCAGGCAATTAAAGAAGAACTTAAAAAATATATGGAAACCAACAAAAATGAAAATACAACATTCCAAAATCTCTGGGACACAGCAAAGGCAGTCCTAAGAGGACGGTATATTGCAATCCAGGACAAACTCAACAAACTAGAAAAACCGCAAATTCAAAATTTAACAGAGCACCTACTGGAACTAGAAGGGAAACAGCAAGAGCACCCCAAACCCAGCAGAAGAAAAGAAATAATAAAGATCAGGGCAAAAATAAACAATATAGAATCCAAAAGAACTGTCGAGCAGATCAATGAAACCAAGAGTTGGTTCTTTGAAAAAATAAACAAAATCAATAAACCTCTAGCCAGGCTTCTCAGAAAGAGAAGAAAGACCACCCAGATAGACAAAATCATGAATGAAAAAGGATCAATTACAACCAATCCCTTAGAAATACAAGCAATCATCAGAGATTACTATGAAAAATTATATGCCAACAAACTGGACAACACAGAAGAAATGGACAAATTCCTAAATGCACATGCACTGCCAAAATTCAAGCCAGAAGAGATAGAAAGCATGAATAGACCAAAAACCAGCGAAGAAATTGAATCCGTTATCAAAAATCTACCAACAAATAAGAGCCCAGGGCCAGATGGCTTCCCAGGGGAATTTTACCAGACATTTAAAGCAGGGCTCATACCCATTCTTCTCAAACTATTCCAAAAAACAGAAATAGAAGGAAAACTTCCAAACTCATTCTATGAAACCAGCATCACCAAACCAGACAGGGACCCAGCAAAAAAAAAGAGAACTACAGACCAATACCCTTAATGAATACAGATGCAAAAATACTCAACAAGATACTAGCAAATCGAATTCAACAGCATATAAAAAGAATTATCCATCATGATCAAGTGGGATACATTCCTGGG
This sequence comes from Helogale parvula, assembly GCA_004023845.1. Taxonomy (NCBI): domain Eukaryota; kingdom Metazoa; phylum Chordata; class Mammalia; order Carnivora; family Herpestidae; genus Helogale; species Helogale parvula. The sequence goes on from PJEM01003594.1 coordinate 21,035, forward strand.
TTACAGGGCTGGTTCAATATTCACAAACCCATCAATGTGATCCATTACATTAACAAAAGAAAGGATGAAAACCATATGATCCTGTCGATAGATGCAGAAAATGCATTTGACAAAATACAGCACCGTTTCTTAACAAAAACCCTTGAGAAATCCAGAATAGAAGGAACATACCTAAACATTATAAAAGCAGTTGATGAAAAGCCCACAGCCAATATTATCCTCAATGGGGAAAAACTGAGAGCTTTCCCCCTAAGATCAGTAACACGATCTGCTATTTACCATACTGATAGAAGTCCTAGCATCAGCAGTCAGACAACAAAAGGAAATAAAAGGCATCAGAATTGGTAAAGAAGTCAAACTTTCACTTTTTGCAGATGACATGATATTCTAAATGAAAAACCTGGCAGACTCCACCAGAAGCTTTCTAGAACTGATTAATGAATTCAGTAAAGTTGCTGGATACAAAATCAATGTACAGAAATCAGTTGAATTCCTATACACCAAAAATGAAGCAGCCGAAAGAGAAATCAAGAAACTGATCCCAAATTCAAATCAAAACCACACTGAGATACCACCTCACACCAGTCAGAGACACTAAAATGAACAAATCAAAAGACTATAGATGCTGGCGAGGGTGTGGAGAGACAGGCACCCTCCTACACTGTTGGTGGCAATGTAAACTGGTGCAGCCACTCTGGAAAACAGTGTGGAGGCTCCTCAAAAAACTATCGATAGAACTCCGTTATGACCCAGCAATAGCACTGCCAGGGATTTACCCAAGGGATAAAGAAGTGCTGAGGCATAGGAGCACATGTGCCCCAATGTTCATAGCAGCACTTTCTACAATAGCCAAATCATGGAAAGAACCTAAATGTCCATCAACGGATGAATGGATCAAGAAGATGTGGTATATATATACAATGGAGTACTATATGGCAATGAGAAAGAATGATATATGGCCATTTGTAGCAAAGTGAAGGGACCTTGAGGGTGTCATGCTAAGCGAAATAAGTCAGGCAGAGAAGGATAGATACCATATGTTTGCATTCATAGGTCTAACAGGAGAGACCTGGCAGGGGACCATGGGGAGAGGAAGGGGGAAAGAGAGCGGGGAAGAGTGAGGGACACAGATCAAGGGAGACTACTGAATACTGGAGACGAACCATGGACTGAAGGAGGAGGGGACAAGGGGTGATGGTCATGGTGGGGGGAACTTGTGGGGAGAAGCACTGGGTGTTATATGGAAATTAATTTAACAATAAACTATTATTAAACAAAAAAAAGAAACTGATCCCATTCACTATTGCATGAAAAACCATCAAATACCTAGGAGTAAACCTAATCAAGGATGTAAAAGACCTATATGATGAAAACTATAGAAAACTTATGAAAGAGATTGAAGAAGACACCAAGAAATGGAAAAACATTCCCTGTTTATGGATCGGAAGAATAAACATTGTGAAAATGTCATTACTACCCAAAGCAATCTACACATTCAATGCAATCCCCATCAAAATTGCACCAACATTCTTCTCAAAGCTAGAACAAACTATTCTCAAATTCATATGGAACCACAAAAGACCCCAAATAGCCAAAGGTATATTGAAGAAGAAAACGAAAACGGGAGGCATCACAATCCCAGAATTTAGCTTCTACTACAAAGCTGTCATCATCAAGACAGTATGGTATTGGCACAAAAACAGACACATGGACCAATGAAATAGAATAGAGAACCCAGAATTGGGCCCACACATGTACGGCCAATTAATTTTTGACAAAGCAGGAAAGAGTATCCGATGGAAAAGACTGCTTCTTTAGCTGGTGGTGCTGGGAGAACTGGACAGCAACATGCAGAAGAATGAAACTAGACCACTTCCTTATACCATACACAAAATTAACTCAAAATGCCTGAAGGACTTGAATGTGAGACAGGAAACCATCAAAACCCTCGAGGAGAAAGTAGGAAAAAACCTCCTAGACCTCCATCGCAGCAATTTCCTACTCAACACATCCCCAAAGGCAAGGGAAATGAAAGCAAAACTGAACTCTTGGGACCTCATCAAGATAAAAAGCTTCTGCACTGCAACGGAAACAATCAAGAAAACTAATAGGTAACTGACAGAATGGGAAAAGATAGTTGAAAATGACATATCAGATAAAGGGCTAGTATTCAAAACCTACAAGGAACTCACCAATCTCCACACTCAAAAACCAAATAATCCAGTGAAGAAATGGGCAGAAGACATGAACAAACACTTCTCCAAAGAGGACATCCAGATGACCAACAGGCACATAAATCGATCCTCAATATCACTCATCATCAGGGAAACACAAATCAAAACCACACTGAGATACCACCTCACGCCAGTCAGAGTGGCTAAAATGAACAAATCAAGAGACTATAGATGCTGGCGAGGGTGTGGAGAGATGGGCACCCTCTTACACTGTTGGTGGCAATGTAAACTGGTGCAGCCGCTCTGGAAAACAGTGTGGAGGTTCCTCAAAAAACTATCCATAGAACTCCCTTATGACCCAGCAATAGCACTGCTAGGGATTGACCCAAGGGATACACAAATGCTGATGCATAGGAGCACATGTACCCCAATGTTCATAGCAGCAATGTCAACAATAGCCAAAACATGGAAAAAGCCTAAATGTCCATCACCTGATGAGTGGATCAAGAAGATGTGGTATATATACACAATGGAGTACTACATGGCAATGAGAAAGAATAAAAAATGGCCGTTTGTAGGAAAGTGGTTGGAGGGTGTCATGCTAAGCGAAATAAGTCAGGCAGAGAAGGACAGAAACCATATGTTTGCACTCATAGGTCTTGCAGGAAAGCAGGAGAAACCTGATAAAGGACCAGTGGGAGGGGAAGGGGGAAAGAGAGTTGGGGAGAGAGATGGTTGCCAAACTTGAGAGACTGTTGAATGCTGAAAATGAACTGAGGGTTGAAGGGAAAGGGGGAGGGGGGAAAAGGGGGGGTGGTGATGGAGGAGGGCACTTGTGGGGAAGAGTCTTGGGTGTTGTATGGAAACCAATTTGACAATAAACTATTTAAAATAAAAAAGAATCAGTGTCTCTGCTTATGTTTGTTATTCTCTCCCCTCTCCCCCAAACGCCCAAATCAAATCTTTCTCAAATAGACTTACCCCAAGAAAGAGTGTGCAAGATGAAAGAATGTGCTCATGCCTGTAGACAATTAGCTAATAAACATGTAAATGGCCAAGTTGCACTTTAGAAGTGCAGATTTTAATTTTTTTTTTTTACAGGGAAAGGTTAGCCCAGCCCAAAGTAACAGACTCTGAGCTACTGAAGCTTCTTAAAACAAACTGCTCATTCTGGAAAAGAAAAAAAAAAAAAAAGAGTTTATTTACATTATTTTTTTCCTTTATTAAGAAATGGCTCTCTTGAATGTTGTAGCCCAAAGTCGGGGCTGAAGCAAGCACTGGGGGAACTCTTAGGGGTCTCAATAGAAAATGCTTTTCATTGGATAAGGACGCACTATTAAGAGCAGAGATCCTGCCCAATCCCCTGTGCTCCATGGTTTCCCTAGTCACCAATGACTGGACTGAAGAAGTTTTTCCTTAAAGAGGATTGCCCAGTAAAAGCAGTTTTCACAGTCAAGAATTAGTAGCTTAAGTGCCACTTAACAATATAAAAAGTGTCTTCCTTGACCAATTAATCCACAGAGAAAGCCTGTGTACCTGTTTTTGCTGGGGACTGCTATCTCTCTACAATTCTAATGGGTAGGAGGAGACAAAACTCTGGGAGGAGTGTTTTAATAATGAACAACCCATGTTTGGTCCAATTTGATTAAATTAATTACAACAACAATATTGACAATAATAAGTAAGAGGCAGATAAAGGCAAAAGTGAATAGTACCATTAATATATTCTTATTATACCATGCAAAATTAAACCTCCTACCAACACACACACAAACACAATACTGTACTCACTTAAGCCAGTGAAGTGCCCTCAGTTGGTAGTGGTGGTCTCTTATACCCACCTTTCATGGACTTGGGAGTGCTCTGTGGCAAAAGGAGGGTCTACATTTTTCTTAAATAACTGCCTGGCAGGAAGTCTAATTACCATGAAATTTTCAGAGGTTTTCCTAAAACCAAAATAAATACAGATGCAATCTCTTTATAATGGGGAGTCATCTTCATCTGTATACTTCTTTAACCCCTCCCCACTCTTGGGAATGAAATTTTTGGGTCAGGGATAAGGTGCTTTCTACCTGTCGCACAGCCATGCCCCTGGAGGACTGGGCAATCCTCTGCCTGCTTCAAAACTTCCGTCTGCATAATTAGCTGCCTTCCAAATAAGCTATGCTTCAAGCATGTTTATTCTACCTTGCTCTTTAGCTTTATTGTGGCTATTCTAACAGTCAAGGCCACTAAACAGTAATTATGAAGCTGATACTAGCTTTATTATATGTATGTGATAAATTCTAAAAAGCACTTCTCCTTGTTCATTTTACTTTCCTCCAACCCTAGACTCAGCTCTTTATGTTCCCCTCTCCGCTTATCTCTATGTTCCCCTTTCCACGTATCTCAGGTATGTCTCTTTCTGTCAGTTACTGACATTACTGAGTCTCCACAAGTGACCATTCACCCACTCTGGACATAGACCAGGTCTTGGTGCATTTGTCAATCTATCAGAAGAAGATACGGTCACTTCCTATAAGAGTTACCTTAAGATGGCAGCTGGGAGGCCATTTTGTTGTGGGCCGCAAAGGAGAGCTCCATGCACCAGCAACCCCCACCTGCAGCCCTGGAAAGTCCTGCACCATTTGAAAAAACACCAGAATAACAGCCAATCACGGAGCTCCAACTCACCCTATAACCTGCTAAAGGGCCCAACCAATCCTATCCCACCACGGCCCTAAAAATACCCTTATTTGGCAACTCGCCCTACCGGAGCCAAACCCGGAACCCTTTCCCTATAAAATACATTGCCCTCCCATACCGGACACGGCTTCCCTGACTCCCCTCACCCGAGTCACAGAACCTCGCCCAGGGGCTGCAGACCCCCATAAAGGCTTCCCTTTGCTCCTTAACTTGGCCTCCTTCTTTCCTCTAGCCTCCGCCTGCACTTAACAACTCTTACACTTCCTTCCAGTGTCTCACAGTCTAGTTGGGGGTACAAGACACATAGTACTGAAAAATAGTAGAGTATATAGAAATATAGAAAGTAAATTATGTAATGGATCATAAAATGGAGATAAGGTTCCATGGCATGGATAAAGCCAAGGGGGCTTCCTAATATGTGGGGAGGGGGGAGGAGAGGTGAATTTGAGCTGGACCATGATGGATGATTAGTAATTATGCCAAAAAAAGAAAAGGAAAACTTTCCAGGTGGCCAGACCCAAGTGATGAAATGCAAGAGGTGTGAAGTGAGAGGAGGTGATAAGCAAAATTGTGAAGAAAAATAGAAGGTCAAGGAGAAGAACTTTTTGGAGGAGTGCTCAATTGTAGCACTCAATGCATAATAGTGATTAAAATAAACCAAGAGACATGATCATCGTCTGTATGCCCAGCTCACTATGTTTCTCCAGTTTGTGTCAATATCCCAAAGTTTTCTAATTCATGGGCTTTTGTTTCTCTCTAAAGTACTTAAGTACTTTTCTGATTAATCTTACAAAGGAACTGGAGGCCTTTTTACAGTATCAATGGGTTGCATGCCCTTCTAGCAACACTCTTCCTCTATCCGAGCTCCAGCCTCACTGACCTACTTTCAACTTCCTAGAACGAAATTTATCGCTTATACCATGGACATTTCAACATGCTATTACCCTTGGCTCAAACACTCTTCCCTTCCCACGCTTCCTCTTCACTAAGTTAATTCTTGTTCTTCCTTCAGAAGTTATACCAGTAATCATGCCTTCAAGAAACCGTTCCTCAATCCCTAGTTCAGGTCACATCCACTTATTATATGCTCTTACAGAACTGTGTACCTCTTCTTCATTGAACTCATCACAGATAAAAGTTTAGGTGCTGTTGTGTAAATTTTCATTTGTGTGACAATCTAATTGTCAGTCTCTCCCAACAATAAACTCCAAGAGGATAGAGTCTACATCTCCTTAATCCAAAATTAACATTAGTAGTGTTTACAAGATCTCTTCTCCCTGACTTTCTCTCTTACTTGAGCAAAGCAGCAGTGTGCCTTCTTATGTCTATTTCTCAGCTAAAAACATGTGCCATTTCATTCATTTACAAACAAGTCCACATCAAAGTGTTATTTTGGAACAAAGAGTACACACACATAAATAAAATAAAGTCCCATGAACAAGAAAGTATTGAAGTTTATCCACTACTATTCTCCTTTATCCTCACCTCACTCCTCCCTGCAAACATATACTCCCTCTAATATTTAGAAGGTAGAAGGAGGAGCTTTTCCATGGTGTTCTCCAAACAGTTTATAGCCACACAACTTAATCCAAAAAGTCCTCAAATTCTTTCTTCACTGAGTCGCTGATGTACTTGCCACTGGAGGGGAAATGAATATGCAGCTAAAAAAAGTGCATTCAGAACTACCTGGGGGAAGTGAGTCCTCTTTATCTGTTTGAAAAAAAGTATCTGAAATATCAGTAATTTCTAATTGGGAATTTACACATTTGAACAAGAACAGCCAGATGTTTGGGATCTTTACACTCCAAACCCAAATAAATTTTTTCTTTCTGTCAACTATGTCAGGACTGGGTGAATTCACCTCAAGTATCACCCAACATTATGTTAATTTCCTTAGAAACAGTAAACATGTAACTAAGATTTTAACTATGCCTATAGTTTAGGGTCCAGCTAACCGTTTTGGTAAATCTCATATTCTCTAAATGAAAACAGTGCCTATATAAACCTGGGCAGTGGTCTAAGAAGGAAACACATTTAATTACTAACTTTGCACTAATTATCAGAGAAGTCTTGAAGCCATTCAGAAAACAAACAAATAAAGTCAAGATCTTAAATCTTACAGTTTTACAAAAGATAGTCATCTTTTGTTGGGGCAGCGGGGTAGTGCAGTCAGTTAAGCATCTGGACTCTTGATTTTGACTCTTCGTTTTGGCTCAGGTCTTGATCTTGTGGTTCTGAGATTGAGCCTTGAATTGGGCACCACACTGACAGCATGGAGCCTACTTGGGATTCTCTCCCCCTCTCTCTCTGCCCCTCCCCTGCTCGATCGCGCTCTCTCTCTCTCTCTCTCTCTCTCTCTCTCTCTCTCTCTCTTTCTCTCCTCCACAATAAATAAACTAACTTAAAAAATGAATAGAATATGGTCTTCTTTTGCTTCGATGAAAAGAAGGGACCACAAGGTCAGCTTCCAAATCTGTTCATAACACAGGACATTACATCTGCGAAAGGACAGAAAACATTTTTATCAAGCACAGTGATTGAAGAGTTTTAGCTCATCCTTCACACAGGAGCACCATCACCTCTTGGATATTTTTCTAGCATCTGAGATTTTGTTCTCGCTAACTAAACAGTCTTGGATAATAGTAACATCCTATTGCTACAGGCAGTTAGAGAAAATGAATGTTTTAACCAAAGAGCTTTTAAAGTGCCCAGAAGCTTGAATGCTTGCTACAGGTTAGAAAAATGTCAAGGTAATAATAATTGCAATTTTCTTGAGCATCATATATGCCAGGCAATATTCTAAGTGTCTTGCCTATATTTATTTACCTAATCTATACAACTCCATGATGTAGGTACTGTTACTACTTCTATTTTATACTTAAGAAAAATAAAGCACAGAAAGGTTTAGTGTCTTGTTCAAAGTCACATATTCCTCCAGCAATTCTGATAATTCCTAGACTAGTAATTACAACCACATCTTCTTTTGCTAGAGTGCTTATAACTCTGTCCAAATTATCTTCTTTATTAGCAAATATAAAGATCTTTTTTATGTAATCGAAACTGCTCACTAGAAGCTGATAAATCCCCCTAACAAAATGTGTGGCTTTTGATCCATTCTAAGGTTTAAAAATTTCTGGATCCAGATTTGTAAACATGAGTCCTAAAGTCACACACTAACTCTTAAAAGCATAAGGAAAAAGTGGCTTACTTAAGACAACAAAGCTAATAAATAGCAAAATCAAATCAAAATGAAAGTGATTTGGAATTGTGTTGCTATAAATATGAAGTAGATTTTGATAAGTTAAACTAAATATTAGAAACCCAGTAGTAACTGCTAAGAAAATACCTCAAAAAATAATTTGAAATCATTAAAGGAATGAAAAAAAGTCCAATAGAAAAAAGCACTCAAAACAAGGAGAGATAGTAAAAGAGGAACATTGGGTAGAAATAGTCATAAAACATACAGAAAACAAACAGTACAGGCACCTGGATGGCTCAGTTGGTTAAGCATCTGACTTTGGCTCAGATCATGATCTTGTGGTCCATGAGCTCAACAGTTCAGAGCCTGGAGACTGTTTTGGATTCTGTGTCTTGTTCTCTCTCTCTCTCTCTCTCTCTCTCTCTCTCTCTCTCTTTCAGCCTTTTCCCCACTCACAGTCTGTCTTTCTCTCTCTGAAAAATAAAAACAACAAAAAACAATAAAATTATATAAAAATTACAACCATATCAATAATAACATTAAATAGGGTAGATTAAACAATTCAATCAAAAAGGCACAGATTATAAAAGTTAATTTAAGAAAACAAGATCCACAGGGGCACCTGGGTGGCTCAGTCAGTTAAGTGTCTGACTTCGGCTCAGGTCAAGATCTTGCAGTTTATGAGTTTGAGCCCTACATCAGGCTCTGTGCTGACAGCTCAGAGCCTGGAGCCTGCTTCAGATTCTGTGTCTCCACCTCTCTCTGCCACTCCCGTACTTATTATGTTCTGTCTCTCTCTGTCTCCCAATAATAAATAAACCTTAAAAAATTAAAAAAAGATGATCCAACAATATGCTATCTATATGTACTTAAGATTCAAAGGCAATAATAGATTGAAAGCAAAAAAAAAAAAAAAAAGATACAGAAAGATATACCTTCACAAAAAATGACCAAAAAAGGAGCTAGAGTGGCTATACTAACAACAAACAAAGTAGATTTAAGACAACCATCTATTACTAAAGAAGGACATGTTATAATGATAAAATGATCAATCTATTAGTAATATTTTATCATTATAAACATATATGCACCCATACACAGAGGCACAAAATACATGAAGTAACAATTTACATAATTGAAGGAATAAATAGCAATTCAGCAATAGTAGTTTGAAGCATAAATACCTCATTTTCAATATTTATATAATGACTAGAAAGATCAAGAAGGATATTGAAAAATTGAAAAATGCTATACGTCAACTAGACCTAATATATAGACTAATAGTTCTATAAAACACTCCATTTAACAACATAGAATATACATCCTTCTCAAGTGGACATGGAATATTTTTCGGGCTAGACCATATGGGGCATAAAATAAACCTCAATCGGTTCAATAGGATTAAAATCATTCAAAGTATGTTGATAATCCACAATGGACTTAAAATAGAAATCGCAAACAGAAAGAAATTAAGAGTTTTTAAACTTTCCTTTCTTTTAAAAAGTGTTTGTTTATTTATTTATTTTGAGAGAAAGAGATAGAGAGGGAGTGGGGAGGGGCAGAGAGAGAGGGAGTAGAGAATCCCAAGCAAGCTCCGTTAAGTCAACACAGAGCCCAATGCGGGACCTGATTTCACAAGCCTTGAGACCATGACCTGAGACGAAACCAAGAGTTCAACACTTAACCAACTAAACCACCCAGGCACCCCAAAATTAAGAGTTTTTAAATATGTAAATTAAATAATACACTCCTAAATAACAACGTGTCAAAGAAGAATCACAAGGGAAAATAGAAAATAAGATTAATAAACGTGAAAACATGTAATGTGACAAAAACAATTCTTAGATGGAATTTTATAGCTGAAAATAACTATATGTAAAAAGAATTAAATACCTCAAAACAATATCGTGTCATTTTACCTTAACAAATTAAAAAAGAAGAAAAATAGCAATCTAAACCTAAAGCAATCAAAAGGAAAGGATGAGGAGGAGGAAGAGGAAGAGGAAAGCAGACATTAATGAAGTACAGAATAGAAAAATATAGCAAAAGTCAATGAAACCAAAAGTTTGTTATTTGATTAGATCAATAAATTTGATTAATATTTAGCTAGACTGACCAAGGAAAAATAGAAGACTCAAGTTACTAAAATCTAGAACAAAGTAACAAACATTATTGCTGACCTTACAGAACAAAAAAATTATTATTTTTAAAGATATTTTAATGTTTATTTATTCTTGAGAGAGAGACAGAGCATGAGTGGGGGAGGAGCAGAGAGAGAGAGGGACAGAATCTGAAGCAGGCTTCTTGAGCTGTCAGCACAGAGCCCTATGCAGGGCTCAAACCCAAGAGCCATGAGATGATGACCTCAGCCAAAGTCGAACGTTCAACCAACTGAGCCACTCAGGTGCCCCAGAACAAAAAATTATTATCAGAGCATGCTACAAATGATTTATGTTAACAAATTTAACAATCTAAATGAAATGGACAAATTCATAGAAATATACAAACTACCAAAACTGGCTCAAGATAAACGGAAAATGTAAATAGAATGAAATAGTATTCAAAAAGCTTTCTACAAAGAAAATTCCAGGAGCAGATGGCTTCCTGAATAATTTTGTCAAACGTTTAGAGAAAACTTAACATCAGTCCTTCACAAACATGTCCTAAAAATAGAAGAGAATACTTCCAATTTATTCTGTAAGACCAGCATTACACTAATACTAATACAAAGACATCCAAAGAAAAGAAAACAATAGACTATTATCCCCTGTGAATACAAATGTAAAAATCTTTCAACACTACTATTGAATCAAATCCAGCAACATATAAAAAAGATTTATATGCCATAACCAATTGGAATTTGTCTTAGAAATATGTTTGCCTCAAACTATGAAAAAATAATTTACTATATTAATAGAATAAAGAACAAACCACATCATCATCTCAATACATGCTGCCAAAATCTGACACACTTTCAAAAACACCACTGAATCAGCTGGGATTGGAAGGTAAAATCCTCATCATGAAAAAGGACAGCTATAAAACACTCACTACTGAAATCTAATTCATTGGTGAAAGAATGAAAACTTTCCCACTAAGATTAGGAACAAATAAAATATGCCTCCTTTCACCACTATAATTCCGCACAATAGTGGAAATTCTAGTCAGAGCAGTTAAGCAGTAAACAAACCAATAAAAATAATAAACAAATAAATGGCACCCAAATTGGTGACATTGGAAGAAGTAAAACTATCTCTATTCACGGAAGGCATAAAGTTGTGTTAAAAATTCCAAGAAGTCCAAAAAATAACAATAGATACAGTAAACAAGGTCAGGATGGATGTCCGATATATACAACACACCAATATACACAGATCAGCTGGATTTCTATATACCAATAATGAACCATCTGAAAATAATTTTTGTTCTTTTGCAAGTTTCTTTTTCTTTTGGTGTTTATTTATTTTTGAAGGAGACAGAGACAGAGCATGAGCGGGAGAAGAGCAGAGAGAGAGAGAGAGAGGGAGACACAGAATCCGAAGTAGGCTCCAGTCTCTGAGCTGTTAGCACAAGCCCAATGCAGGGCCCGAACTCACAAACTGTGAGATCATGACCTGAGCAGAAGTCAGATGCTTAACCCACTAGGCCACCCGGGCGCCCCTCTTTTGCAAGTTTCTATTTAAATTCCAGTTAGTTAACATAGTGTAGTTTTAGTTTCAGATGTAAAATTTAGTGATTCAACACTTACATATAACACCTGGTGCTCATCACAAAAAGTGCACTCTTTAATACCTATCATCTTTTTAACGGATACCCCTCACCCACCTCCCTTCTGGTAACCATCAATTTGTCCTCTAAATATAAGGGCCTGTATCTTGGTTGGACTCTCTTTTTTTTCCTATGCCCCGTTGTTTTCTTTCTTAAATTCCACAGATGAGTGAAATTATATGTATTGGTCTTTCTCTGACTTATTCCACTTAACATACTACTCTCTAGTTCCATCCCTGTCAATGCAAATGGAGAGATTACATTCTTTTTATGACTGAGTAATATTTAAGTGTGTGTGTGTGTACCACCTCTTCTTTATCCATTCTTTGGTCAAAGGACGTATGGGCTCTTTCCATAATTTGACTATGCTGCTATAAACATCGGAGCGAATCTTTCTCTTTGAATTACTATTTTGTATCCCTTGGGTAAATATCTAGTGGTGCAATTCCTGGATTAACTTTTTGAGGAATTTCCATATTGTTTTCAGAGTGGCTGCACCAGTTTGCATTTGCACCAACAGTGTAAATTGGTTCCCCTTCCTCTACATCCTCACCAACACCAATTGTGTCCTGTGTTGCTAGTTTTAGCCATTCTCCCTGGTGTGAGGTGATATCTCATTGTAGTTTGGATTTGCATTTCCCTGATGATGAGTAAGGTTGAAGATCTTTTCATGTGTCTGTTGGCCACCTGTATGTCTTCTTTGGAGAAGTGTCTGTTCATGGTTCTGCCTATTTTTAACTGGATTCTTTGGTTTTTGGGTGTGGAAATCTATAAGCTATTTATATATTTTGGATACTAACCCTTTTTTATTGGGTAGGGGGAGGAGCAGAAAGACAGAGAGAGATAGAGAATACTCAAGCATACTCCACACTGAGTGGGAAGCCCTATCCAGGTCTCCATCTCATGACCCTGAGATCAGGATCTGAGCTGGGCAATTAAGAGTAAGACATTTAACTGACTGTGCCACCCAAGCAACCCTGGATACTAACCCTTTATGGGATATGTCATTTGAAAATATCTTCTCCCATTCTGCACATCGCCTTTTAGTTTTTTTTTTTTTTATTGTATCCTTCACTCTGCAGAAGGTGTTTATTTTGACGAAGTCCCAATATTTTACTTTTGCTTTTGTTTCCCTTGCCCCAGGAGGCATATCTAGTAAGAAGTTGCTATGGCGAATGTCAAGGAAGTTACAGTCTGTGTTCTCCTTTAAGATTTTAATGCTTTTCTGTGTCACATTTAGGTCTTTAATCAATTTTTTATTTATTTTTGTGTATGGTGTGAGAAAACGTTCCAGTTTCACTTTTATGCTTGTTGCTGTCCAGTTTTCCCAATATCATTTGTTGAAGAGACTGTATTTTTTTCCATTGGATTTTCATTCCTGCTTTGTTGAATTTTTTAAAAATTTTTAATTGACTGTATAGATTTTTTAAATCCCACTTACAATAGCATTAAAATAAATTTCAAAAAACAGGAATACATTTAACAGAGAACTGCAAATTTTATACTGAAAACTACAAAGTATTGGTGAAAGAAATCTAAGAAGATCCAAAAACATGGAAAGACAGCCTAAGCTTAAGGATTGGATGACATAATAGTCTTAGGATAGCAATACTCCTCATACTGATGTACAGATTCAAAACATTTCCTATCAAAAATATCAGCTGGCTTCTTCAGAGAAAATGACAGGTTAAAATTCATATGGAAATGTGAGAGACCCAGAATAGCCAAAATAATCTATTAAAAAAGAACAAACTTGATAGAGTCACACTTAACCAATTTCAAAACATACTACAAAGCTATGGTAATCAAGATTGTGTGGTGCTGGTATAAGGTAGACAGACACAGATCAGTGAAATAAAAGTGAAAGTCCAGAAAACAAACCCATACTTTCATGCTAATAGATATTTGACAAGAGCACTAAGACAATTAAATGGGGAAAGATAATCTCTTCACAAATGGTACTGGGCCATATAGATATAAATATTCAAAAGAATGGCTTTAGACCTTTATCACACAACACACACAATGCAAATATTAACCTAAAGTGGGCCATCTACCTAAAATTAAGAGCCAAAATTATAAAACTCTTAGAATAAATAATCATAAAGCTTCAAGATTTGGGGTTAAGCAATCATTTCTTAAATACAATATAAAACCCATAAACTATAACAAAAGATTTAAAACTCTTATTTCATCAAAATTAAAACTTTTGCAACCAAATAACATCATCAAGAAAGTGAAAAGACAATTTACAGAATAGAACAAAATATTTACCATTCATATCTAATATGGGACCAGTATTCACAGTATGTAATGAACTCTTACAATTCAAGATAAAAGACAAATATGCCAATTTAAAATTTGTAAAATGACTTCCACTCACTTTAATCTATATTACTCATTCACACAATTCCTCCCCTCTGGAAACCATCAGTTGTTTGTCCTCTGAATTTATAGGTCTGATTATGCTTTTTGCTTATGTGTTTGTTTTGTTTCATTTCCCAGATTCCACATAAGTGAAATCATACGGCATTTGTCTTCCTCAGTCTTATTTCATTTAGCACAGTACCCTCTAATTTCAGCTATGTTGTTACAAATGGAAAGATTGTATCTGTTTTCATGACTAAGTAATATTATATTGCATATATAAAAGGTACAGCATAAGCAATATAGTCAATAGTATTATATATAGAAGCATTGTATGATGACTATGTTTGTGGTGACTGTAAATGTATAAACTTATTGAAACTGTGTTAAATTGAGGGGCGCCTAGGTGGCTTAATCACTTAAGTGTCCGACTTTGGCCTAGGTCATGATCTCGTGGTTAATTAATTCAAGCCCCTCGTCAGGCTCTATGCTCACAGCTCAGAGCCTGCAGCCTGCTTCGGATTCTGTGTCTTCCTCTCTCTCCATCTCTTAAAAATAAATTTTAAAATTTTAATATAAAAATTTTTTTTAAATTTTTGAAACTATGTTGTTTCAAAACTTGACAAAATGTAATATTTTGTGTCAACTATATCCACATTACTTACTTATTTATTTAATGTTTATTTATTTTGATAAAGAGAGAGAGAGCATGTGTGCATGATGGGAGAGAGGCAGAGAGAGAGAGAAAGAATCCCAAGCAGGCTCTGCACTGTCAGTGCAGACTCCTATACAGGGCTCAGTCTCACAAACCATGAGATCATGACCTGAGCTAAAATCGAGTCATACTCTTAATCAACTTAGCCACCCAAGAGGCCTCCAATTTTTTAAATGGGCAGATTATTAGAATAGATGCTCATCCAAAGAAGATAAATGGCCAGCAAGCACATGAAATTATGTTCAGCATCACTAATTATCCAGGAAATGCAAGTGAAAACCACAACGATATACCACCTTGCACCTCTTAGGATGGTTATTATCTAAAAAAAAAAAAAAAAAGAAAAGTACTGAAGAGGATGTAGAGAAATTGAAACTTTTGTACACTGTTGGTGGGAATTAAAAATAGTGCAGGCACTATGGAAAATGGTATAGAGATTCCTCAAAAAATTAAAAATAGAACTACCATATGATTCAGCAATCCCATTTCTGGGTATATGTCCAATAGAGAATAGAAATGAAATCATAATCTCAAGGAAATCTGGACCTCCATGTTTATTCCATCATTATTTACAATAGCCAATATATGAAAATAACCCAAATGTTCGTTAACAGATAAATGAAGGTGATAGATAGATAGATAGATAGATAGATAGATAGATAGAAAGAATTTTATCCAGTCATAAAAAAGAAAACCCTACCATTTGCAACAACATGGATTCACCTGGAAGGCATTATGTTAAGGGAAGTAAGCCAATCACATGAGAACACATACTGTATGATTCCATGTATATGAGGTATCTGAAATAGTGAAACTTATAGAAGCAGAGAACAGAATGGTGATTGTCAGGGATTTGGGGGGAGGAGGAAATGGACATAAAATTTGTTATAAAAGACAAATAAATGGTAGAGATCTGATGTACAATATTGTGCCTATAATTAACAATATAGTATTGTACAACTAAAAATTTGTTAACAAAATAGATCTCACACACACACACAAATAAAAGAGGTGCAAGCAAACTTTTGGTGATAATGAAAATGTCTTGATTGTGGTGATATTCAAACTCGTCAAACTATATACATTATATATATATATACATATATAGTTTCTTTATATCAATTATATTTCAATAAAGCTCTTAAAATATATTGATTATAGTTTTCAGCATACACATCTTTTACATCTTTGATTAGGTTTATTCCGAGGTATTTTATGGTTCTTAGTACAACTGTAAATGGGATCAGTTTCTTGATTTCTCTTTCTGTTGCTTCATTATTGGTGTAAAAAATGCAACAATTCCTGTACATTGATTTTGTACACTTCGACTTTGCTTAATTCATGTATCAGTTTTAGGAGTCATTTGGTGGAGTCTTTCGAGTTTTCCATACAGAGTACCATGCCGTCTGCAAAAAAGTGCCAATTTTGATGCATTTAATTTCATTTTTATATTGTCAGATTGGTGATGCTAGGACTTCCAACACTATGTTAAGTAACAGTGGTGAGAGTGGACATCCTTGTTGTGTTCCTGATCTCAGGGGGAAAGCTCTCAGTTTTTCCCCATGAAGGATGCTGGTGAAGATGTGGAGAAACAGGAATGCTTTTTGCACTGTTAGTGGGAATGCATATTTGTGCAGCCACTCTGGAAAACAGTATGGCGGCTCCTCAAAAAACTCAAAATAGAACTATCCTATGACCCAGCAATAGCACTACTAGGAATTTACCCAAGAGATACAGGAGTGGTGATGCATAGGGGCACATGTACCCCAATGTTTATAGCAGCACTTTCAACAATAGCCAAATTATGGAAAGAGCCTAAATGTACATCTACTTATGAATGGATAAAGATGTGGATTATATATACAATGGAATACTACTTGGAAATGAGAAAGAATAAAATCATGCCATTTGCGGCAACGTGGATGGAACTGGAAGGTATTATGCTGAGTGAAAGAAGTCAGTCAGAAAAGGACTGATATATGTTTTCACTCATATGTGGATCTTGAGAAACTTAACAGATGACCATGGGGGAATGGAAGGGGAAAAACAGTTACAAACAGAGAGGGAAGGAGGCAAACCACAAGAGACTCTTAAATAGAGAGAACAAACTGAGGGTGGATGGGGGTTAGGGGATAGGGGGAAATGGGTGATGGGCATTGAAGAAGGCATTTGTTGGGATGAGCCCTGGGTGTTGAATGTAAGTCAGTTTGACAAGAAATTATATTTAAAAACCTAAAGTAAAATTAGTTATAAAAATAAGCAAAAATAAAATGAAACTCAAAAAATATATTGAATATAAAAAGCATTTATTGAAATATAAAAATTTTAAATTATATTATTATGATGGTTGCATAACTGTTTGAATATACCAAAACCACTAAATTGTATATTCTTAGCAGGGAACGTTAATGATATGTCTTTAAAAAGATGAAAGTGTTGAACAAAATGGTCTCCAAGATCATTAGAGCTTGATCTTAGTCCTCATTCTGGAACTCTATAATGTTAGATTTAATCTATTTTATGCACGCAACTTTCTGTTGTCTTTCTTCTTTACTACATACTCTATTGGATTCCTTCCACCTCTATACTAAAAATGAAATGACTATTTTAAAGTTGCATTACTGTCTATATCAATAGTCTATATCAACTGTCTATATCAATAGTTACTAATAAATGCTCTTATCTGGCATTTGAGATACCCTTAATGAGCAAAGCACAGCAAAATGTGATATAATTGATACACAAATGATTAAGTTCTGGCCCCTGCCTCCAAGAAACCGACAGGTATGAACTCAAAGAGCTGTAAATCAATGGAGAAGGAAGACCCGCTGAATATACCAGAGAGAAAAGGCTTGATAAAGTAGGAAGAATTCAAGCCTTAAATTATGAATAAAGATTTAGTATGTGGGCACAAATGCAGCCTAGACTGAGAAAATTATGTGAATCAAAGGATACAACAAGAAAGTGTTCTTAATGTCATTTCCCCAAGGACCTCATCTATGCAGTATTCAGTCTGAGTTCAGTTACCATAAATATTTGAATGTCATAAATTATATCCCTTTTGAAATATTCTATCATTACTGCTGCCTACCTTTATCCTCCAACTAGTGTAAACTGGTGAGGCTTTACTGCATCCCTACCCATACTGCTTCACTTAATGACTAATAAGGAGTTCAATTTTTTATGGTCTTCAGTGGATTAATAAAATAACACATTTTTTTCTTTGAAGTCAGAACTGGTACCTCAGGAGGCAGTCCAAAACTAAAATAAAGAGACATTAATTCTTTGCCTGACATCAATAAAATATGCATAATGAAAGATTCCCCTGAAGATTTTGCATTTGAAGAATTTTAAAAATTATTACACTTTTTAAAGCAGTTTAGATTTACAGAAAAAATAAGCAAAAGTACAGAGTTCTCATACATTCTTCACATCTGTATTCATACATATAGTTTCCCTTACTATGAACATCTTGCCTTAGTGTGGTAAATATGTTAAAACTGATGAAGAAATATCAATGCATTATTATTAACAAAAAGTCACAGTTTACATAAGGCTTTGCTCTGTGTTTTATACAATTCTATGGTTTTGACAAACACATGTCATGTGTCTACTATTATATCATCATACAATATAGTTTCCTTGCCCTAAAAACTTCTTATTCTCCTTCTCCTCACTCATTCCTCCTTTACTTTCTCTGAACCCCTGACACCCACTGATCTTTTTACTATCACAATAGTTTTGCCTTTTCCAGAATACCATATAGTTGGAATCACACAGTATGTAACCTTTCAAACTGACTACTTTCAGGTATCAATATGCATTTAAGGTCCTTTAATGTATTTTTACAGCTTAATAACTTATTTTTTATGACTCATGTACCACAGTTTGTTTGTCCATTCACCTACTGAAGAATATCTTGACTGCTTCCAAAGTTTGTCAATTATGAAAAAGGCTGCTGTAAGTATTTGTGGGCAGGTTTTTGTGTGGACAAGAATTTTCAGTTCATTTGGGTAAATGCCAAGGAGTGAGATTGCTAAATTGTATGGTAAAGCTGTTTAACTTTGTTTACAGTTTAACTGCCAAACTGTCTTCAAAGTGGCTATACCATTTTCCATTCTCACCAGCAAGATGTTACACACATTTCAAAATTATTTTAATGAAATTTAGTATTTAGTTGTGTGACCATCTCAGCCATTATGACTAATTTCTGTATCTGAAAATAAATAATAAGAGGGAAAACCAGATGTGACTTCCAATTGTCTGTGTGGCTTTCTGAAGATCACAATGATTCCTTTCAAAAACCCACTGAATGAACATTATAGTGCAGACAGTACCCAAATTCACCTAAATGGGAAAAGAGAATTTCTGCAAGACTGGATTGCTATTTTGCAATGAAAATGAACTTGAAAATATGTTTTCCAATTGTGTTGAAAATTTCTCATGGGTATTTACCCACTAAGAAACTTCAAATAGTCAACAGTAGAGAAACCACACATGAACTTTCCATAATTCGCAGAACTTCAAGGGTCAGTATTCTCAAGTCAATATTCGCTCTTCACTGAGCATGCTCTCATTACTGCTTCAACAGGAACTGGATGCATACTGTCTATTATTATTAGTTATTTTCTATCTAGATAGCCTATCTTTCTAATTAGATTGTTGACTTTTTGAAGGCAGGTGTCCTGTTAATCACCTTTATATTTCCCTCTGCAGTATCTGATATGACAACTTGCTGTTTTGTCTAGCTCTCTTTTGTTACAAGGAGAGAGACTCAATAAATCCAACTCAAGAAAATGAGGAGAAAGTGGTTAAAGATATAAAGGAGTCTCAAAGTAAGTGAAGGACAAGAACTGATATATAGCCAGGCCTCACAGGAACTGGGATAGAAGTGTAGTACTCATGAGTGCTAACTCTGAAACCAGACTGCCTGGATTCAAATCCTTACTAGCTCTGTGACTTTATACAAGTTACTAGTCAATCTGTGCTTCAGTTTCATCTTCTGTAAAATATGGAAAATAACCATATTTACTTCATAGTAAGTATGTAAAGATTAAGTGAACTCAAATAGGTAAAGAAATAAGAAGAGTGTCTGGCATATAATAAGTAAATATTGGTTATTATTATTATCATCATCATAATCATCATTATCAAGTGCCAAGATAAGATCTCTCTCCTCCCCCCTTTTTTCCCCGCTCCCTCTATCTTTCCCTATCTCAGCTCCATAGTCTTTTTCTTTACATTTCTGGTTTTATTTATGGACCATCACTGTTCTCCATTTTTTGCAAACCAATTTCCTCTGCATCTATATGTTTTCTGTTCTCTCGAAATTTCAGGTTGAATATTGTCTTCTACCTTATTTTCTTGGTCAATCTAGATAAAAGTTTCTCTTCTGGCTTACTATACTTCAAATTGATGGCTATGTAGTGTAGTGGTTACAAGGGCTAGACTCTGGAGCCAAACTTCCTAGGTTTCAATCTTAACTCTGTCACTTACTACCTGAGTGCCCTTGAGCAAGTTATTTAGCCTCTCTGTGATTTATATCCTTATTTTTTGAAGGGTTGATGATAACAATAATATATTCTACTCCATAGTCTGTTGTGAGGATTGAATGAGTTAAGATTCTTCCTGGTGTATATAGCAAGTGTTGCATGAGCATTTGCTTTTGAGTTTTGTTTCTGCTGTTAACTGCATCAGAATAGAGTTTCTTTCGCTTAGCTCATCTTTTGTAGACTGAGATTCATGGGCTATGAATTGGCGCCAAGACTAGGAATAGATTTCCTTTGTTTAGGTACCCATTTACGGTCCAGTCAGTCATGGCCAGGGCAATAAGGCCAAAGAATACAAAACACTGTTACTACCCTTGGTCAAACTGCAGGGGTGGGCAGTTTACATTTCCTTTATAGTGTGAGCAGGCAAGTGTTGTAAATATACCTAGGCACATAGAGTTCTCAATAAATATTGCTAATGTTGAGTGAGATAGATGACCAATTCAGATATAGATTGTCTGAGTATGTATGCGGCTCAGATCTCTTCCTGGAAATATGTTTGAAACAAAATCCTAGAACCACAGAATGTCACAGCTGACTAAGGTCTTAAATAGATCTTCCAAGTACAAACTCCTTTCTTACCCATGATTATTGCCACATGTTTCAGCTTAGGAAACTAAAATCTATAAACTGGACACAATATCTCAAATCATGCAGTAAATTATCAAGAAACCTCGGTTATGCTATAATTTCTGATGTATCATTTAATTTAACACTTAATCCAAATACTTGTATAAAACCATTTCTCTACAAATCTCTAACCATACACCCCATCTAATTTTGTAAGTTTTATGGCCAAGTCTTAGGCCAATGGCTATTTTTATTTAGGTTCTCATATTCCTTCTTACTGGTTCCTACCTAAAGGTAAAACTTCACAATATAATGTTTCTGGGTGGTTCTTTCCCACCTGATCCCTTGCCACATAA
Source organism: Helogale parvula (assembly GCA_004023845.1). Lineage (NCBI taxonomy): Eukaryota > Metazoa > Chordata > Mammalia > Carnivora > Herpestidae > Helogale > Helogale parvula. The sequence goes on from PJEM01003594.1 coordinate 42,418, forward strand.
CGGAACTATAATCAGAAATATTGAAAAAAAACAATTTATAGCATGGTCTCATACATAATCTAGCTTTACTGCATGAGGCACTTATGGATAATATATTGTTATTTCACCAAAATATCAATATCTTAAAAGAAAATATAAAAAATTTATTTCATAAAAATGACTGTATTTCAGCAAAAAAAATCCAAGCTTTTAGGTCTTATTATTTCAGACATCACTCACAGGTGTATTACATTACTTAATCTTATACCACTGTTCACTTACTGACATCTATAAACTTGTGATACTAAAGATAATATTAAATCCAAAATGATTCAGACAAGAAAGTAAAACCATGATAATAAATCTAAAGTAAATATAATAAATTCTCCTTCAAGCAGAACATTCTTATTCAAAACAAAACAAGATGTCTCCTGACAGTTAACTCCTGATTGGCAAAGTCCAGAAGCCATGGAAAGCAATCTGTAAGGCCTGAAGCAAAATGGAGCCATAAGTAATCAGGAACAGACATTAACCAAAGACACATTGTGTCAGACCAATTTAATCACTTTACATAGGAAAAATATAGAACCTTTCTCAAATGAAGGCCCTCATCAGACATCCCTAAAATTAAGTAAAGCAGTCAACAAGTGCTTTCTGGGTTGTTGGTGGGGACACAATTGACCTCAGGGCTGATTGGCTCTGAGGGCCATATACATGCATAGAAGAATGAGAAGAAAGGATGTTCTGATCATAGTTTTTGGCAGCACATAGTCAAATGATTGGTAGGGATAATAGTCCATTTATAAAGAAAAATTAAAACCCTTAGGTGCACAAAAGGATTTTTCCAAATTCCAATCTGGCCATATTAGCAGACAGTAACAGCAAATAAAGCCATTAAAAGACCACTGCTACCTCGGCCAGAATTTAGGAGTTGGCTCAACTTGTATTCATTGGCCATGCAATATTGTTTTCTGTTTCTCTTTTTTTTTTTTTTGCTATATGTCCCTTCTCCACAGTTCCAAGTTATATATGGTTTCACACTGCCCCTTGGTGACCCAGGATCCCCTACTGTGACCATGTCCTCCAATATCAAGAGCCCTGAACTTCTCTCTTCTCCCTCTGAACTCAAAATTGCCCTACCTTATTTTCTACTCACCATAGTACTCGGTCCTCAAATGGCTCCATAAATCTGACAGTACACAAGATGAGGCTGAGAATTTACAACATCATGAATTAGTTACCTCTTCCAAGAAAAACAGTATGTTAACACAAAATGACTAAATCCAAAACTTTGAATTTCTAATGGTGGTGGACTTTCCAGGCACATCAGCAAGCTACAATAGAAATTTTCATCTTAAAAGCAGAAAACTTAAGACATGAATACCAGTGTTGGCTAGTACAGTTGGCTAGCGGACAATGTAGCTTTGTACAAGTCACTTGGTTTCTATGAGTATCAGTTTTCCTCTCTCAAAAATGGAATGGATTATTTAGATTCTTTCCAGTTCTGATAATCTTTACTCAGTAAATCTCAGCACATTTACTACTGTACTTATTCTACCTCTGCATAAGGTTGGCCCTCGTTGTCACTAATCACACTGATAGAGAAAGTTGTATTTTCCACATTTCATGCCACTGCCACCAAATACATTTACACTTAATTCTATGGAACTAATTCCACTACAACGGACACTAACTAAAAGATTTTGGCCAAAGTGTCATGAGATTTCATCTGTACCATGAGGGGATATACCTACAAAGTGGTACATATGGGATAAAATGTCTGTGACCTGTAATCTGAATAATATTAGATTTAAAGTCAAGTAACTTGAATTGAAATTTTAGGTGCATCACTTATTAGCTCCATGGTTGGCTCTACATAAGTCTCTTAACTTCTTGAACATTCATTTACCTATTTTCTAAAAGAAAGGGTAATGTTCCTAGTTTCTAAGGAAGGGTTAAATAAGAAACATATGTGAAATATCTAGCACAGAATGTGGAAAATAGTTAGGGATCAATTCATATTACTAGAATCGGAATTGGAAACAAGAATTATTTCACCTGAGAAAAATTTTGGTGCATACTGGGTGTTTTTAAGGTCCTCAAGGTTCATCCATGTTGTCTCATATATCAGGATTTTATTCCTTTCTGAGACTGAATAATATTTTATTGTATATATATATACACAATATATATATACATATATAAAACCACATTTTTAACTATTCATTTGTTGGTGGATTTTTTGTTTTTCGGGTTTTTTTCTGTTGTTGTTTCAAGTTTTTATCTGAATTCTAGTTAGTTAACGTAGAGAGCAATATTTGTTTCAGGAATAGAATTTAGTGATTCATCACTTACATATATCATTCAGTGTTCATCACAACAAGCACCTTCCTTAATACCCATGTTGAAGGAAATTTAGATTATTCCTGCATCTTACCATGATTCCACTTATATGAAATATCTGAAATAGTCAAAATTATGGAAGAAGAGAGTAGAATGCTGTTTGCCAGGGGCTGGGGGAAAGGGTAAATGGAAAATTGCTATTTAATGGGTATACAGTTTCAGTTATGCAAGATGAAAAAGTTCTAGGGATCTGTTGTACAACACTGAACTTAATAGTTAACAATACTGTATTGTACACCTAAAAATGTGTTAAGAACTTAGATCTCATCTTGAGTGTCCTTACCACAAATAAAAACTCAGTGTATATGAACAAGATTAATAGGCTGATCTGGAAGGATTGAGCTGTGAAAAAGATCCATAAACATATATTCTTCTTACAATATTATGAAAGCATAAGGAAGAACTTCAGCCATTGTAGGAAATTCAATTCAAATTTCTTTGAAATCCAAAGAAATGTCACAAGGGCATTCATGTGTAGACTTATTCATTTCTGTTTAGAGTCAAAAAGAAGAAAAGTGAGAAAAAGAACAATTTATTTTTAGTCTAATTTTCTACATGTCTCAGAGTTTGTGTTACTATTGTTGTTATTCTGTATTTATCAAAATAGAACTATGAAATGTTTTCTTAGAGAGGTAATAGAAAGTTGTATTGGAAATATTTGTGCTAGCTAATACTTGACTAGATTTTTCTAAGGTAATAATTTCTGGAGCCTTTTGCAGAAACTTTAAAGGGCCTTATTAAGTTACAAGAAGATTTTTATCTCCAATGTAGAATTTTACTTACAGAGATATATAGAGTGAAGCAAAAGTTACACAATTGCTTTTATTTCCATATAAGAACTGGACTGTTTTCAAAACAAGGAAGGTGATTTTAATCATAAATAAATTATGCACAATGTGGTCTCATGTCAAATAAGAATTTCACAAAATAAGCAATTTAACTACACATGAGCTAAATATAGTTATATGCTTATTTGTCTATGTGGTTACTTTATTTTTGTACTATATTTAGACTCCAAAAGAAAATTCTCATCAATTTAATAAACTTTTATGTTAATGTCTACTCTTATTATTTGAGAAACTAGGGTAATAATTAAGAGATCCAGAAATGAATGTGACATTGTATCTGCCTTTCAAGAAGCACACAGATTCCTTTTTAGGGAGATGGATTAACATGACATGAGTATTCTAGTTTACATGACTGAGTGACAACATTAGCTAGGAGAAGGCAGGAGAGAGAACCAGTTTGAAGGAAAGAAATAAGTTTAGTTTTGAACAGATTATGTTTGACATGCCTATAGAACACCCACGTGAAAATGTCTTGTATATAAATGGATAGTCTGGGGCTCAGGAAAATTTTCAGAGCTGGAGATATAGATTATTGAGTTATATTCACAAAGGACATATTTAAAGCGAAGGGAGTGAATATGATAACCCAAGGAGAAGAGATATAAGATGAGAAAAGAATCTGAGAACATTGCGAGAAGAAATACTCTTAAGGAGCAGACAGAATAATAGAAGCCATAGAAAGAGAATGGCAGTTCCAAACAAATATTACTGATTGAACCCAAGTGTCTAATTTTCTTCCCTCCTGAAACCCCATTGGTACAATACAGATTTTTTTTAGAGTTATAAATCCACAAATACAAAGAGAACAAGAGTGAAGACAACATAATTTTGGAAGCTGGAAAGTAGGTGGCTGAGTAGTAACTATTTTTTAATGTTTATTTTTGAGAGACAGAGAGACAGAGCACGAGCAGGGGAGGGGCAGAGAGAGAGGGAGACACAGACTCTCAAGCAGGCTCCAAGCTCCAAGCTGTCAGCAGAGAGCCCGATGCAGGACTCAAACCCACAAACCATGAGATAATGACATGAGTCAAAGTCTGATGCTTAACCCACTCTGAACCATCCAGGTGCCCCAGAGTGGTAACTAATTTAACAATTAGAAAACTTGAAGGTGTTTGCTTCCGGAAACTGGGAAATGGAGACAAAACATGCAGGTTTAACTATTGATTTTTCTAACTCATTTGTGACAACCTTATTAGCACTCTAGGGGCCAACATCTGAATATAAATACATTGAGAAGTAAATTGAAGGATAAGAATTGGAGACATCAGATATGAACTACCCCTTCAAGAGGTTTGTTTATGAAAGAAATGAGATAGATACTGCTTGAGGAGTAAGTATAAGAATTAAAAATTTTGGTATCTGTAAAATATTTTAGACTGGAACACATTTGTAAGCTGTGAAGAAAGATAAGAGTAAAAATCAAGTTCAATGTTATAGGGAAGGAGAAGAAAAGAATCAATAACTACAAAGTCATTGGATAAGGAAGTAGGAGAGAATTTTTACACGGTAGCATTTTGTTAGTGAAATAGAAATGTGGGTCATCAACTCAAATTGAAGAGGCAAGAGGTAGAGACTTAAGAAGAAAAATGAAGGTTTAGAACAGCTGCAATGGGAAATGGAAGAAAAAGCTAACTATGGATGAGAAAAGGATTAAGGATGAGAGTTAAGGGTCCAGCTGAATGAGACTGGAAAGTACACATTTGTAGTGGAGCCAATGAGCCTGGATATGCAATTTTCCCCAGATGAGTCTTCAGCAGCCTGGGAACAAGAACAGGCAAAATGGACTACTGAACTGAGCCAGGACTAGGTGGGGATTGCTGAAGCTATGAGTTGGAAGGTGAAGGAGTCAAAGAATGGAAAATGTTTGTGCATGTGTCATTGAAATGGATTCCAGAATAGGGTGGAAAGGGAAAGATAGGATGTGGCTGCCAGCCAAAGAGATTAAGTAAGAGAGAAGGGAATGGAGGTCACAATAAAGAACAATTTGTTTAATCACAAACCCATTCCTCAGTACTTCTCATAAAAGTTCAAGTAACTATTGCCTCTGTGACCAAACCTCTTAACCCTTTAAGTGTGATAACTATTGATTTTCCAGCAAGTATAGTGTTAATGAAACTTAAATGACTATTTTCTATCATGAGCTACTTCACTGTGGAAATCTTTTTTCCAATTTTTCAGTTGTTTTCAAGGTATTTCTCTCAACTAATCTTAGCCACTTCAGTTTGGGTTGAGGACGGGACTTAGGAACAATGAAGGTAAGTATGTATTTAACGATCTTTTTGTGTATTGCTCTAGGTTCACCTCTGCTCAGAAACACTTTACTGTGGGGATCACAAAGAACATTTAGAAGTTATCAATTTTCTGAAAGTTCCCAAGTGCTTCCTGTCCTAAACAGAAATCTTAACTAACCCCCTTTTCAGCCTTACTCTAGAGGGTAACTGGTTCTCTCATCAGTTTGGAAGCACATCTTGTCCAGATAGCTGGGCATTTGCAGGTTCTGATTTTATAGCAGTTTGGGAAGCTGGGTATGAGTGTGGAAGGATGTTTGTTTAACAGAGAATGCAGAGGACTTAAGGCCTATCAATTCCCAACGTATAAAGTCTTCCTCTGTTCTGGATCATGTCACCAGGGTTCAGGAGAAACTTTCATTTCCACCCACAAAGCTGTGGCAAATTCAGACATATTTACATCAATAATAATTGCACCTGACTAGCAAAAAGCATAGGAGTAACCACTTGAGCTTTTCTCCAGTTATAGGAAAATGTTTGATACCCATAATTTTATTTCTTCATTATAAATGGTTTGCTTAGGATAAATATTTTTGGGGCAAATGTTTCCAATTGGTTTAAGATTACCAACTCTGGCATATGGCAACATAACCTTTAATCAGTGTGCCTTATATTTTCAGGGACAAAAGTATATGCTACAGAAGCTGTAAAATATTTAAGTCCATCAAGTTGGTCTCCTGCTCCTTATTGTTAGAAAACAGGAACTTATTGGGGTTACTCAATATGTACTAGATTTTCTGTTCTACTGCACATTATTCATCAAATGAAAATCTCTACAGAGTTTGATAACCTATCATTTCTCTCAACATAATCCTGCCATTTTTATGCCCAAAGACATATAACTTCTAACTGTTTTTCTGGCTATTCAGTGTCCGTTGAAACTTTCAAACTAGTTCTAAATGTTGCATTGTAATCATTATTTACTCAATTAATAAATAAAATCCAGTTAGCCTTAAAATGCAACATCAATTGTTCATAGAACAAATGTTCATGAGTTGTGTAAAATAGTTTTATAGATACAGGCAGGCTAACATAGTTTTGACTGTATCTCTTCTCAATCTTTGGAATATGAAGAGCCAATTTTGTATCCATATATCATTTTTGTTGACAGAAAAAGCTTTCAGAGAAAACCTTATAAGAGTAATGTAGCTGTCATGGAATATATAGATGTGCTAGACGTTTTTAAGAGTCTGTAATTAAAGAAGCAGAAATATAACTGCACAAAAGTAACAATGTTTGCAGTTTTTTAAAGTTAAACAAAGCTAAAATAATCTCTTCCCATATAAAATGGGAAAAAATACTTTGTCTTATCTTGAAGTTAAATTACACTTGTTGAAAAGCCATTGTAAGATCTGATTTAATATCCTTCAGAAGAGAAGTAAGACTGTATGTGTATACACACACACACATACATAAATATACAAAGAACTCAATAGCAAAATATAGAAATATTCCATTTAAAAAATAAGCAGAAGAGGAGGTGCCTGGGTGGCTCAGCACTTAAGTATCCAACATCAGCTCAGGTCATGATCTCAAGGTTTATGGGTTTTGAGCCCTGTGCCAGGCTCTGTGCTGATAGCTCAGAGTCTGGAGCCTGTTTCGGATTCTGTGTCTCACTGTTCTCTGCCCCTGCCCACTCACACTCTGTCTGTCTCTCTGTATCTCAAAAATAAATAAAACATTTTAAATAAATAAATAATAGGCAGAAAATAGGAATAGGCATTTTTCTAAATAAGATCTATAGATGGCCAACAGACATATGAAAAAATGTTCACCATCATTATTCATCAGGGAAATGTAAATCAAAATAATATTGAGATATTACCCCATACCTGTTATAATGGCAATTATTTAAAAAAAAGAAATAACATATGTTAGAGAGGATGTAGACAAAAGGAAACCCTTGTGCACTGTTGGTAGGAATGTAAATTGATATAGCCACTGCATAAAACAGCATGGAGTCTCCCCCCAAAATTAAAAATGGAACATCTGTATGACCCAGCAATTCCACTTGGGGTATTTATCCAAAGAAAGTGAGAACATAACTTCAAAAAGATACATGCACCCCCATGTTCATTGCAGCATTATTTACAGTAGGCTTGAAATGGAAACAACTTAAGTGTTCATCAATAGATGAAGGAATAAGACATGTGACGACATGGTTGGATCTTAAGGGTATTATGCCAGTGAAACAAGTCATATATAGAAAGACAAATGCAGTATGATTTCCCTTATATGTAGAATCTAAAGAACACAACACACACACACACACACACACACACACACACAAATACGCTCTGGTGGTTACCAGAGGGGAGGGGAGGGGATGTGGGGAAAATAAGTAAAGGAGGTCAAAAGGTACAAGCTTCTAGTTATGAAATAAATTCATCATAGGAATACAATATACAGCATGGTGATTATAGTTAATAATGCCCTATTGCATATTTGAAAGTTGCTAAAGGGGGCACCTACGTGGCTCAGTTGGTTGAGAATCCAGCTTCGGCTCAGGTCATGATGTCACGGTCCGGTCTGTGGGTTCGAGCCCCACATCAGGCTCTGTGCTGACAGCTAGCTCATGAGCCTGGAGCCTGTCTTCAGATTCTGTCTCCCTCTTTCTCTAACCCTTCCCTGCTTGCGCTCTCTCTCAAAAATTAAATAAAGTATTTAAAAAATTAAAAAAAAAAGAAAGTTGCTAAGGGAATAAATCTTAAGAATCTTTATCACAAGAAAAAAATTAAAAATTATAACTATTGAGGCACCTGGGTGGCTCAGTCGGTTAAGCGTTCGACTTTGGCTCAGCTCATGATCTCACGGTTTGTGGGTTTGAGCCCCAAATCGGGCTCTGTGCTGACAGCTAGCTCAGAGCCTGGAGGCTGTCTTCAGATTCTGTGTCTCCCTCTTTCTCTTACCTACACCTGCTAATGCTCTCTCGCTCTCTCTCCCCAAAATATATAAAACATTTAAAAATTATTTAAAAAATTATAACTATGTATGGTAATGGATGGTAACTGGATTTATTGTTGTGATCATTTCACAATGTATACAGATATCAAATCATTTTATTGTACCTCTGAAACTAATATATTGTTATATGTCATTTATAACTCAATTTAAAAAATACTGCACATGCAGACAATTTCAGCCTATTACCTACATCTTAGCTAATGCTCTCCTGTATTCATTTTCTAACTTCACTTTCACATGGCAAAAAAAGATCATGAAAACTATGCTTGATGAATCTTAAATGTAAGACACTTGTTCTCCTTTAGGTGTAAGATAGAGGAAAAACATGTGCTTTTGCCATTCCTCTGGAATATTTTGTCTCTGACTTTAAATGAACTCGGCCCACTAAAAACTATACACAGTAACTTTTACTTCACTTTTGACTCATATCCTGTTGCTTCTTTCAGGTAAATGACCTTGGCATCTCTTCATACTAGAGCCGTCGGTTTATAGGCTTTCATTCCTCAAAGTATAACACACCAAGAAGAAAAAGGTCTTTCAAAAGTCTGGCATATACTCTTTGACTATAGGGAGGCCCATTCTAGGATACAGTAATGAAAAATTTTTTTCTATCATAAACTAAAACATATTCTCCTTTGGGAGTGGGTTGTAGAATCTCCTCAGCTACAATTCTTATAAGTAAAGAAATAAAGACAGAAGTCACTTTGAGATACATATGTGCATGTCTGGTTTTGTCAGGCTAACTTGGCAGTTTAAAAAATTAATTAATATGTTTATTCTAATATTATGGAGGAGCACAAGACTACTATATTTCAAAATGTTTATATGTTAGTTTTGCAGGGAGAAAGAATAGCTGTATCTCATGGATCATGGACATTTATTGTAACAGAAGCCAAGAAGTCTGTTTTTGAAAATATTTGTAGTAGGAAAAAGTACCCCAAAGAGAGCCCTTTTTGTGTAAAGACTGTAAACCTTTTCTGGGTGATTTAAACTGCTCTCCAGTGAACCACTGCCAATTTATGATTAAAAACAGAAACAAAAACTAAAATAAAACTGCAAAGTGTCCTTTTAGTACAGTTTTATTTTTCAGAAACCTGTAATAGGTCTGATTTATGTATAATCCAAGTCCAATGTGCTAGTAAGTCACTGAAATTTTCTTTAAAGAGACAATTTATGAGTAAGGACACAGGCCCTATGAGGCTACAGATAATGAATACAAAATAACTGCCAGTAGAGTTCATATCAGTTCATTTTAATACCTTGAAATTGAAGAAAACCATGCATCTAACAACAACAACCCATTGCTTAGGCCAAGTAGGTATTGATGCATATGGTATGATTTGTAGAAACCAATAAAGACCATCTTAACCCAAAATATCTCCCATAAGGCCTGGTTTGATGATTGAAATATCTACCATCACAATCTGTTTTGGGGGGTTAAGGATATTCTTATGATAGGTCTACTCTTGAGAGCTAACATACAAATTACCATGAACAAATTAACATGGCTTCATTATCTATTCCCAAGTACAAAGAAGAGCTCTGGCAAAGATAAAGGAAAACTAAGGATTTGCATGGTTTTTGTTTTTATTTTTGTTAATGTTTATTTATTTATTTTTGAGAGAGACAACGTGAGCAGGGGAGGGCCAGAGAGAGAGAGAGAATCTGAAGACAGGCTCCAGGTTCTAAGCTAGCTGTCAGCACAGAGCCTGGCGTGGGGCTCAAACCCAGGAATGGCAAAATCATGACCTGAGCCTGAAGCCAGATGCTCAACTGACTGAGCCACCCAAGCGCCCCATGATTTGCATGTTAAATTTGAAAAACGGGTAAGAGAAAGGTCTGATTTCGTTCTTGGGTTTCACTTGGAAGGGTAGCCTGAGTCTTAATGACACAGGGGTTAAATTGACTCTAAAAAGAAAAGATGGGCCAGCAGAAACACCATGATGTAGTGTAAAGACCACTAACCTAGGAGTTAAAAAACATAGTCCTAGTCTCTCTTCCTGAAATTTCATCCTGGGGCACCTGGGTGGCTCAGTTGGTTAAGCATCCAACTCTTGATTTCAGCTCAGGTAATGATCTCAGTGTAGTGGGATAGAGTCCCATATCAGGCTCTGCACTGAACATGGAGTCTGCTTGAGATTCAATCTCTCTCTCTTCTCTCTCTCTCTCTAATAAAAATTTTAGAAACTTTTTAAAAATTAAAAAAAAAGAAATTTTATACTATGACTTTCAATAAATCATACCCTAGATAGACATTTCTCCATCTGTCAAAAGAAGATAAGGTTGATGGAATATGTGGTTTCGGAAGTCCTATTCAGGACACTTCTAATCAGAAAGGGTATGGGCAGGATGAATTTGCATAAAAACTGTCTATTTCACTATTTTGCCTAGCTCCACCCTTAATCCCTAGGCCCCAAATAACTTTCTGGGGAGATGCTATGGAAGAAGAAAAATGGATTATCCTTTAAAGAAATCAAAACCAATGATGAATAACAACATTATCAAAGAAATAATTATTTTTCCCCTTGCTCCTTCTAGTTTTTCATTGTTTTGATTGCTAAAACTAGCTGGCTGCCTATTAACCAATTCCATGCCAGTTTTCTCTTTCTGACAATAAATTCATGACACATTTTTTTCTACCTTCATTTTACCACATTTTATTTACTGAACACCTAAGATTTACCAAGCCAAATTCTCTGTTTATTTTCCTATCTGGCACTTCAAATATGTGTTGTAGCAAAACAATAAAAACATGAAATTGGCCATAAGAGTGAGACACCAAATGAAGAGATGGGAAACATTTTAAAAGTTCCTTGCCAGTACAAGATTGCTTTCTACGATTAGCCTTTAAAAATATTGCACAATTGATAATGATATGCCATAAGCAATGCTACTACATTCCCTTGGAGACAATACTTTAGTCTAAAAAAGTTACTGTAAAGAAAATTTTAACTGATACTATATTTAAACTCTCTTTTTACTTCCATGCCTTTCTCACTAAACATTAAGCAACAGTTAAAAAAAAAAAAAACAGTAAGTCCCCCAACTTCATTCACTCTCTTTTCTAGAATTTCCATAGTTCCAAATCAAAACATCACAATTGAATCCACTTTCTTTAGCCCAATCTTTTAACCAGCTTATCCTGCTCAAATTTGCTTGGGCCTCTCCTCATAGGACAATAAGGTATTTCTGGGGGAATCCCTTTCATTAGCAGGTGATTAGTTCCTTTTGCCAGTGGAAACTGTAGCTCAGTTTCAGCAAAGGCATTCCTCAGGTTGACTACTAACTCTGAAAGTCTAATTGCCCAAACTGTATGTGAAAAGCACTTAGTATTCTCTTTATCAGAAAGGAGACTTGATACTTTAGGAAACACATATCTTTTTAAAAAGTGTCTACTTAACACAGTGGTATCTTTGGACTATTTGAAATCTTGACTCTAATTGTATTAGTGTGGTTGTAACTGCTCAACAAACTGGAAATTTTTTTGGAAGTGTTATTTGTGTGAAGTACTAAACCGTTACAAATGGCTAATTCTACTAAATGTGGACTTCATGAGAAAAATTATTCACCAAGTTGTCCAGCTGTGTTTGATTCAGTGACTCTCTTGGCATATCCCGGAAATAATAAATTTGAAACAAAGGAAATAGGGAAGTTCTGGAGTTCCTCAAGGGCTTAGAGATCAACAGAAAAGAAAATACATACCAGCTATGTTCAGGTCATTGCGAGGTATATGAAGATAAATAAATAAATAAATAAATAAATAAATAAATAAATATGGTTTCTTCTTTCATGGTGCTTAAGCAAAATAAGTTGTTTCTCATAAAGTCCATAGTCCAAATATGGTAAATGCAGTTACAAAGATACTAACAAATTGCTAAAAGGATTCTGAGAACATAGATCATGTTCAGTTGTAGAAATCTACAATAGTTGACTCAGTAACAAAATAATTAAAAATCTCATGTGTGCATGAATGAATGGGTAAATGAAGATTGCATGTAGAGGATATGGCAGGTACTTGAGCTAACCTTGAAGAATATATAGGATTTATGATTGTGTTTCTACACACTAATAACAAAGTAGAATAAAGAGAAATTAAGAAAACAATTTCATTTACAATTGAAACAAAAATCATAAAATACCTAGGAGCAAACTTAACCAAAGAGGTAAAAGGCCTATATGTGGAAAATATAAAAAATATAAAACATTGGTAAAGGAAATTGAAGACAACACAAACAAATGGTAAGATATACCATTGGATTGGAAGATATACCGTTAGATTGGATAAACCTTGGCTTACAAGAATTAATATCATTAAAATGTTCATATTACCCAAAGCAATCTATAGATTCAAAGCCATATGTATCAAAATACCAATAGTGTTTTTTCAGATAGCTAGCAAAATAATTCTAAATTATACGTGGAACCACAAAAGACCACAAATAGCCAAAGCAATCATGAGAAATAAAAACAAAGCTGGAATTATCACATTCCCAGATTTTAGGATATATACAAAGCTATCATAATAAGAGCAGTACAATACTGGCACAAAAAATAGACACATAGATCAATGGAACAGGAGAGGGAGCCCAGAAATAAACCCACAATTACATGTTCAATTAATCTATCACAAGAAGGCAAGAATGTATAATGACATTCTCTTGATGAGATGAAAGGACAGGCTCTTCCTTAAATATTGCAGGGAAAACTGCACACCTGTATGCATAAAAATGAAACATAATCGCTTTGTTATATTATACATAATAATAAACTCAAAATTGATTAAAGACCTGAATGTAACTCCTGAAACCATAGAATTCCTAGAAGAAAACATAAGCAGTAATCATTTTGACATCAACTTAAGCAACATTTTTCTAAATTGGTCTCCTCATGTAAGGGGGAAAAATCTGAACCATTAGAGCTACATACAAAAAAAAAGCTTTTCACAGCAAAGGAAACCATCAACAAAATGAAAAGACAGCTTAATGAATGGGAGATGTTTGCAAAAAATGTCTGATATGGGGTTGGTACTCAAAATATACAAGGAACTTATAGAACTAAACAAAAACAATCTGATTAAAACAAGGGCAGAGGAACTGAATAGACATTTTTCCAAAGAAGACATGCATATGGCCAATAGACATGAAAAGATGCTTAACATTATTAATAATCAGGGAAATGCTAATCAAAACCAGAATTAGATATTACCTTACACATGTCACAATGGCTAGTGTCAAAAAGACAAGAAATAACTGTTGGTGAGGATGTGGAGTGAAAGGAATCCTCGTGCAAAAGTGGGAATATAAATTGGGGCACTCATTGTGGAAAACAGTATGGAGGTTCTTCAAAAATTAAAAGTAGTAATACCATATGACTAGTAATTCCACTACTGGGTATTTATCAAAAAAAGTGAAAACACTAATTCAGAAAGATATGTGCCCCTCTATATTTATTGCAGCATTATTTATAATAGCCAAGATGTAGAAGGAACCTAAGTGTCTATTAATAAATTAATGGATAAATAAATTGTGATATATATATATCACAATTATATATATATATATATCACATATATATATATATGATCTTGTCATTTGTGACAACATGGATGGACCTAGAAGGTATTATGATGAGTAAAATAAGTCAGAGAAAGAAAAATACTGTATGATTTCACTTATATGTGGAATCTAAAAACAGAAGAAATGCATATAAAATAAAAAGCAAAAACAGACCCATAAATACAGTGGTTGCCAGATAGGATGCCATGAGCAAAATGGGTGAAGGGGAGTGGAAGGTACAGATTTCCAGTTACGGAATGAATAAACCATGGGAGTGAGAGGTACAGCATAGCAAATATAGTCAATGATATTGTAATACCATTGTATAGTGATACATAGTAGCTACACTTGTGGGGAGCATACCATAATGCACAGAATTGTCCAATCACTATGTTGTACACTTAAAACTAATGTAACATTGTGTGTCAACTATGGTCCAATTAAAATTTAAAAAATATATATAACATGTAAATACATATTTATATATGTATAAAACATATATATATATACTATATATGATTCAAATGGAAAGAGAAGGGGATGGTAATTTTCCAAGAAAAGAAAAAGCTTCCTGATGGGAAAGATAAGATCAAACCATGGAGAGATTAAATTGCAAGGATAAACTCCTGAGTGCATATAGTTTTTAAGTTTTTATTTTAGTTTTGATGATTTTAATTTATTTTTGAGAGTGGGATCACTCATATGTGGGGGAGGGGCAGAAAAAGAGGGAGACAGAATTCCAACCAGGTTCTGCAGTGCCGTCAGCACTGATGTGGGGCTCCATCCTACAAATCATGATGTCATGACCTGAGCTCAAATCAAGAGCCAGACGCTTAACCAACTGAGCCACCAAGGCCCCCCTAAGTTTTTCTTTTAATTCCAGTTGGTTAATATACAGTGTAATATTAGTTCCAGGTGTACAATATAGTAATTCAACACTTCCATACAGTACCTGGTGCTCATCACAAGTGCACTTCTTAATCTCCATCAACTATTTAACTGAGAATTGAAGGGGAAGGGGGAGGGGGGGAAAGCGGTGGTGGTGATGGTCGAGGGCACTTGTGGGGAAGAGCACTGGGTGTTGTATGGAAAACAACTTGACAATAAAATATTATGGAAAGAAAAAAAAAACCTATCTCCCATGCACCTTTCCCTTGTTAACCATCACTTTCCTTTCTATAGTTAACTGTCTCTTGGTTTGCCTCTATTTTTTCCTTTGCTCATTTATTTCATTTCTTAAATTCCACATAAGAGTGAAATCATATGGTATTTGTCATTTTTTGCCTGACTTATTTCACTTAGCATAATATTCTCTAGCTCCATCCATGTCTTTGCAAATGGCGAGTTTCATTCTTTTTTATGGCTGAGTAATACCACAGTGTGTGTGTGTGTGTGTGTGTGTGTGTGTGTGTGTGTGTGTGTGTGTGTGTGTGTTACATTTTTAACCATTCATCAATCGATGGACATTTGGGATGTTTCTATAATTTGGTTATTGTAGATAATGTTGCTATAGGCATTGGGGTGCATGTATCTCTTTGGGGTTTTTTTCCATATTTTATTGTCAAATTGGTTTCCATACAACACCCAGTGCTCTTCCCCTTAAGTGCCCTCCAACCATCACCACCACCATCTATTTGAATTAGAATTTTTCTATTCTTTGGGTAAATATCTAGAAGGGCAATTGCTGGATCATAAGGTAGCTCTATTTTTAACTATTTAAGGAACTTGCATACTGTTTTCCAGAGTGGCTGCACCTTTTTGCATTCCCACAATAGTGCAAGACGGTTACCCTTTTTCCATACCCTCAACAACACCTATTGTTTCCTGTGTTGTTGATTTTAGTCTTTCTGAATGGTCTGTGGTGAAATCTCACTGTAGCTTTGATTTGAATTTCCCTGATGCTAAGTGATGATGAGCATATTTTCATGTGTCTGTTGGCTATCTGGATGTCTTCCTTAGATATACATCTATTTATGTCTTATGCCTATTTTTAATTGGATTATTTGTTTTTTGACTGTTGAGTTTTCTAAATACTTACCCGTTTTTTGATATGTTATTTGCAAAGCTCTTGTCTCATTACATAGGTTTTCTTTTAGTTTTCTTGATTATTTACTTCACTGAGCAGAAGCTTTTTATTTTGGAATAGTTCCAATAGTTTATTTTAAATTTAGATTACATTGCCTCAGGAGATATATCAAGAAAGATACTTATTGTCCCTTTTTGCCTCTGTTTATTCTATTCTTTTTAACAATTTATTGTCAAATTGGTTTCCATATAACACTCACTGCTCTTCCTCACAAGTGCCCTCCACCATCACCACACCTCCCTTCCTCCTCCCCCTCCCCCTTCAACCCTTGGTTCGCTTTCAGTATTCAATAGTCTCTCAGGTTTTGCATCCCTCTCTCTCCCCAACTCTTTCCCCCTTCCCCTCCCCATGGTCCTCCATTAGATTTCTCCTGTTCTCCTCATGGACCTATGAGTGCAAACATATGGTATATGTCCTTCTCTGCCTGACTTATTTTGCTAAGCATGACACCCTCGAGGTCCATCCACTTTCCTACAAATGGCCATGATTTGGATTTCCCTGATGATAAATGATGCTGAGCATCATTTCATGTACCTGTAGGACATCTGTATGTCCTCTTTGGAGAAGTGTTTGTTTATGTCTTCTGCCCATTTCTTCACTGGATTATTCATTTCTTGGGTATGGAGTTTGGTGAGTTCCTTGTAGATTTTGGATACTAGCCCTTTATCTGATATGTCATTTGCAACTATCTTTTCCCATTCTGTCGGTTGCCTATTAGTTTTCTTGATTGTTTACTTTGCAGGGCAGAAGCTTTTTATCTTGATGAGGGCCCAAGAGTTCAGTTTTGCTTTCATTTCCCTTGCCTTTGGGGATGTGTCGAGAAGGAAATTGCTGCAGTTCAGGTCAAGAAGGATGTTTGCTACTTTCTCCTCGAGGGTTTTGATGGTTTCCTGTCTCACATTCAGGTCTTTCAGCCATTTTGAATTTACTTTTGTGTATAGTGTAAGAAATTGGCCTAGTTTCCTTCTTCTGAATGTTGCTGTCCAGTTCTCCCAGCACCACCTGCTAAAGAGGCAGTCTTTTTTCCATCGGATACTCTTTCCTGCTTTGTCCAAAATTAATTGGCCGTACATTTGTGGGCCCAGTTCTGGGTTCTCTATTCTATTCCATTGGTCCATGTGTCTGTTTTTGTGCCAATACCATACTGTCTTGATGATGACAGCTTTGTAGCAGAGGCTAAAGTCTGGATTGTGATGCCTCCCATTTTGGTTTTCTTCTTCAGTATTACTTTGGCTATTTGGGGTCTTTTGTAGATGATACAAATTTTAGGATAGCTTGATCTAGCTTTGAGAAGAACTCTGGTGCAATTTTGATGGAGATTGAATGTGTAGATTGCTTTGGGTAGTAATGACATTTTCACAATATTTATTCTTTCAATACATGAGCATGGAATGTTTTCCATTTCTTTGTGTCTTCTTCAATTTCTTTCATAACTTTTCTATAGTGTTCATCATATAGGTCTTTTACATTCTTGGTTAGGTTTATTCCTAGGTATTTTATGGTTTTTCGTGCAATTGTGAATGAGATCAGTTTCTTGATTTCTATTTCCACTGCTTCATTATTGGTGTAAAAGAATGCAACCAATTTCTGTGCATTGATTTTGTACCCTGCAACTTTGCTGAATTCATTGATCAGTTCTAGAAGGCTTCTGGTGGAGTCGATCGGGTTTTCCATGGAGAATATCATGTCATCAGTGAAAAGTGAAAGTTTGACTTCTTCTTTGCTGATTCTGATGCCTTTTATTTCTTTTTGTTGTCTGATTGCTGATGCTAGGACTTCCAACACTATGTTAAACAACAGTGGTGACAGTGGACACCCCTGTCGTGTTCCTGATCTCAGGGGGAAAGCTCTGTTTTTCGCCATTGAGGATGATATTAGCTGTGGGCTTTTCATAAACTGCTTTTATAATGTTTAAGTAAGTCCTTCTATTCCAACTTTCTCAAGGGTTTTTATTAAGAAAGGATGCTGTATTTTGTCAAAAGGTTTTTCTGCATCTATCAACAGGATCATATGGTTTTTATCTGTTCTTTTCTTAATTTGATGGATCACATTGATGGATTTGTGAATATTGAACCAGCCCTGTAACCCAGGAATGAATCCCACTTGATCATGATTGATAAGATTTTATACACGGTTGAATTCATTATGCTAATATCTTGTTGAGTATTTTTGCATCTGTATTCATTAGGGACATTGGTCTGTAGTTCTCTTTTTTGCTGGGTCTGTGTCTGCTTTGGGTATCAAGATGATGCTGGCTTTGTAGAATGAGTTTGAAAGTTTTCCTTCTATTTCTATTTTTTGGAATAGTTTGAGAAGATTGGGTATGAGCTCTGCTTTAAATGTCTGGTAGAATTCCCCTGGGAAGCCATCTGGCCCTGGGCTCTTATTCATTGGGAGATTTTTGATAACAGATTTGATTTCTTCACTGGTTATTGTTCTATTCATGCTTTCTATCTCTTCTCATTTGAATTTGGGGAGTGGATGTATGTTTAGGAATTTGTCCATTTCTTCTGTGTTGTCCAGTTTGTTGGCATATAGTTTTTGATAGTAATCTCTAATGATTGCTTGTATTTCTAAGGGATTGGATGTAATAGGTCCATTTTCAATCATGATTTTGTATATCTGGGTGCTGTCTCTTTTCTTTCTAAGGAGCCTGGCTAGAGGTTTATCAATTTTGTTTATTTTTTCAAAGAACCAACTCTTGGTTTCATTGATCTACTCAACTGGTTTTTTTTTAATTCTATATCGTTTATTTCTGTCCTGATCTTTATTATTTCTTTTCTTCTGCGGAGTTTGGGGTGCCCTTGCTGCTCCTCTTCTAGTTCCATTAGGTGCTCTCTTAGATTTTGAATTTGAGTTTTTTTCTAGTTTGTTGAAATTGGCCTGGATTACAATATACTTTCTCTTAGGACTGCCTTTGCTGTGTCTCAGAGATTTTGGATTGTTGTATTTTCATTTTCGTTTGTTTCCATATGTTTTTCAATTTCTTCTCTAATTGCCTGATTAGCCCAATCATTCTCTAGTAAGGTGGTTTTTAACCTCCACATTTTTGGATGTTTTCCATACTTTCTCCTGTGGTTGACGTCAAGTTTCATAGCATTGATTTCTGAAATTGTGCATGGTATGATCTCAATTCTTTTATATTTATGGAGGGCTGCTTTATGCCCCAGTATGTGATCTATTGTGGAGAATGTGCCATGTGCACTCGAAAAGAAGGTGAATTTCTTGACTTCAGGATGCAGAGTTCTAAATATATCTATCAATTCCATCTGTTCCAATGTGTCATTCAGGTCCATTTTTTTTAGTTATTTTCTGACTGGTTGATCTATGCATTGCTGTCAGTGGAGTATTAAAGTCCTCTGTAATTAGCACATTCTTATCAATAAGCTTGCTTCTGCCTGTGATTGTTTTATGTATTTGGGCACTCCCTGATTTTGCACATAGATGTTTATAATTGTTAGCTCTTCCTGATAGAGAGAACCTGTAAATACGATATAATGTTCTTCTTCATCTTTTGTTACTGCCTTTGTTTTAAAGTCCAGTTTGTATGATATAAGTATGGCTACTCCAGCTTTCCTTTAACTTCCATCCCTTTTGCTACACCCTGTCATTTGGTTGGAGCATTCAGTCCATTTACATTCAGTGTTATTATTGAAAAATGTGGGTTTGGAGTCATTGTGTTCTCCTTTGAGTTCATGTTTGTAGTGATGTATCTGGTACCTTGTATTCTTTGCAATATTTCTCTCATAGTGTCCCTTTTAGGATTTCTTATAAGGCTGCTTTAGTGGTGATGAATTCTCTGAATTTTTCTTTATTTGGGAAAACATTTATCTCTCATTCTATTCTGAATGACAAGCTCGCTGGATAAAGGATTCTTGGCTGCATACTTTTTCTGTTCATCACATTGAAGATTTCCTGCCATTCCTTCCTGGCCTGCCAAGTTTTATTAGATAGGTCTGTAATCACTCTGATAGGTTTCCCTTTGTATGTTAAGGCCCTTTTATCCCTAGCCACTTTCAGAATTCTCTCTTTATCTTTATATTTTGCAGGTTCACTATGACATGTCATGCAGAAGGTCAATCCAATTACGTCTTAAGGAGGTTCTTTGTGCCTCTTGTATTTGAATGTCTATTTCTTTTTCCAGATTCTGGAAATTCTCAGTTATCATTTGGTCTAGTACCCCTTCAGGACCTCTCTCCCTTCCTCTTCAGGAATTCCTATGATACTGATGTTGTTCCATTTGATTGTATCACTCAGGTCTCGAATGCTCCTTTCCTGCTCTTGGATCAATTTCTCTTTCTTTTTCTCGGCTTCCTCTTTTGCTATAACTGTGTCTTCTAATTCACTTATTCTCATCTCTGCCTCTTCAATCCATGAGGTGGCCATCTCCATTTTATTATTCACCTCATTTATAACCTTTTTTAACTCCTCACACCTATTTTGAAAGTCCCTAGTCATTGTATCAGTAGCTTCTCTGATGCTTTTTTCAGGCCCAGCGATTAATTTTATGACAATTGTTCTAAATTCTTGTTCAGTTATGTTGTTTAGATCTGTTTTGAGCAGTTCTGTGGCTGTGACTTCTTCCTGGAGTTTCTTTAGGGGAGAGTTCTTTTGTTTTGTCATTTTGGCTAGTTTTCTGTCTCTTGTTAGTTTTAATAGTTGTGGGGGCGCTGAGTGGTTCAGTAAGTTAAGCATCTGGCTTTCACTCAGGTCATGATCTCATGGTTTGTGGGTTCAAGCTCTGCTTTGGGCTCTGTGTTGACAGCTAGCTCAGAGCTGGAGCCTGCGTCAGATTCTGTATTTCCCTCTCTCTCTGGCCCTCCCCTGTTCACTCTGTCTCTCTCTTTCAAAAATAAATAAAAAACATTAAAAAAAATTTTTAAGTTGGTTGTGCACTGTGCACCTGTTAGTATTGCTCTGTTAAAGGAGGCTTATTTGCCTTCCAGGGCCTGTCGTTTCAGGAAATGTCCTTTTATTGCGTCTCTCAGTTTCTCTTGTTGTGCCTTTGATTATTTTATTTCCCTACCCAGCGATATTTGGGACTCTCCGTCATGCGTACTTCGGCTTGTTTCTTGGGGCAGCCCTGAAAAGCAAAACAGACAGTCAAACACACAGGGAACAGAAGCATGCAACGCACAGACAAATCAAACAAACAAACAAATTCAAAGAGTGAAAGGAAGAAAAGAAAAGGAAGTGAGAGAAAAGAGACGAAAAGAAGAGAAGAAAAAATAAAGGGAGACAGAAACAACAGAGGACAATGGACGGTCTAAAACTGTATAACCAGTCGAAGGTAGAGATAAGGATGAGATAAGGGAGAATATATCTGGATGGCAAGAGAAAAAAAAAGAGGGAGAAAGGAAAAAGAAAATAAAGAGTAAAAATTTTAAAAACAAAAAAAAAGTAAAAATGGTAATAATAAAAAAAAAGTACAAAAAAAGCAGCAGCTCCCCCTAGCTGATAGGCATGATTTGGTGTCCGGAGGTCTCAGGGGCTGATCTGGGAGGCCCTGACTTGGTGGTTGCAGAGAGTAGAATGGCGGCACCCCAAGCTCCACTGGAATTAAGCACTGCAAGCCACTCTTATGAGTCTGATCTCCTTGCACTGCAGCTGAGCCAAGCTGTACTTTTCAGGCCTTCCTCACTTCAAAATCCTAGTCCATGTACTTTTATGCTACCACAGATGAGATGTACTGCTTTGGCAGCTGGCTTCTTAGCCAGAATCTCATAGAGGGAGGGAGCAGTTTCTCCTAGTGCCTCCTGGGATTCGCGCTGCCCCTGACTGAGGCATGGTGCACTGCCAGAAATGAGGTGTGCTCCTGCAGCTGCACCCCAAGTGTGCACCCCTGTAGTCACTGCCGCCAACTCCCTGCCAGAGTCATGTAGGGGGAGGGAGCAGTTTTTGTTGGAGCCTGCCGGGATTTGCACTGTCGCTGCCAGAAACGAGGTGTGTGCTCCTGCAGCTGTTGTCGAAGTGCACACCACTGCCCCCAACTTCACCGCCCCAACTCCCTGCCGGGATCGCGCAGGGGTTGGGGCTCTTTTTTCCTTGTGCCACCCATTCGGGATCCATGATTCAGGCTGTCCAGCAGTTATATATGGAGTGAGAGTCTTGTCTTTCAGGGCTCTGTGTGCTTTCCCTTTATTGGGCAGGGCTCCCACTCCCCCTGCCCCTCTAGGCCTGGCCCATTTCCCAATCTCCCCAGTTCGCACTCACTCACTCAGGTATCTTTGAAGTTGTCTTTTTCCTGGAGTCTGTATTTTCTCCTTCCAATTTTTTTAAATAGTTTATTGTCAAATTGGCTTCCAGACAACACCAAGTGATCTTCCCCATAAGTGCCCTCCTCCATTACCACCACCTCTTTCCCCCTCCCCCTTCCCCTTCAACCCTCAGTTCATTTTGAGTATTCAATAGTCTCTCAAGTTTTGCGTCCCTCTCTCTCTCCAAATCTCTTTCCCTCTTCCCCTCCCCCTGGTCCTCCATTAGGTTTCTCCTGTTCTCCTGTTCGACGAGTGCAAACATATAGTATCTGTCCTTCTCTGCCTGATTTATTTCGTTTAGCAGGACACCCTCGAGGTCCATCCACTTTCCTACAAATGGCCAGATTTCATTCTTTCTCATTGCCATGTAATACTCCATTGTATATATATATACCACATCTTCTTGATCCACTCATCAGGTGATGGACATTTAGGCTCTTTCCATGATTTAGCTATTGTTGACAGTGCTGCTATGAACATTGGGATACATGTGCTCCTATGCATCAGCACTTCTTTATCCCTTGGGTAAATCCCTAGCAGTGCTATTGCTGGGTCATAAGAGAATTCTATGGATAGGTTTTTTAAGGAACCTCCACACTGTTTTCCAGAGTGGCTGGAAACACACCAGATTTTTGTATAATACATTTTACATTCCCACCAACAGTGTAGGAGGGTGCCCATCTCTCCACACCCTCTCCAGCATTTATAGTCTCTTGGATTGTTCATTTTAGCCACTCTGACTGGCTTGAGGTGGTATCTCAGTGTGGTTTTGATTTGTGTTTCCCTGATGATGAGTGATGTTGAGCATCATTTCATGTGCCTATAGGCCATCTGGATGTCCTCTTTGGAGAAGTGTCTGTTTATGTCTTCTGCCTATTTTATTCTGATTGTTATTGTTATTTACTGTTGAGTTGTAGGAGTTTTTCATATCTTTTGAATATTAACCCTTTATTGAATGTATCATTTGCGTATATCTTCTCCCACTAAGTGGGATTTTATTTGCTTTTTTGTTAATGGTTTCCTTCATGGTGAAATATCTTTTCAGTTTCATGTAGTCCCAATTGTTTAATTTTGCTTTTCTTTCCCTTAACTGAGGACAATGATGCAAAAATGTTGCTAAGGCTAATGTCCAAGAGTTTACTGCCTATGTTTTATTTTGTTCTATGATTTCAGGACTTACATGTAGGTATTTAATTCATCTTGAATTTGTTTTTGTGCATGCTATATGCAACAATTTTTTGCATGTAGTTGTCCATGTTTTCCAACACCATTTGTTAAAAAAAAAGTATCTTTTCTGTAAGGTTAATATTGGTGGAGTAAAAAGTTAAAATGTCAATAGACTAGGAAAAGAGAACAGAGTACCTTTTATTACAGAGTCAAAAATAAATGTAAAAGGCCTTTAGTGGGAGCGCTCTCGGGCGAGGTTCCTTGGTCTGGACAAGATGGACCAGGGAAGTCGAGCCTGTTACCAGAGGGCAAGGTTTTTTATGGGTGAAAGAGTTCGGGTTAGATCTCCAGTGGGCCGACTGCCAAGCATGGGCGTCCTTGGACTGTGGCGGGTGGAATTGATTGTTTCTTTTATCGGGGTGATAGGAGGCTGGAACTCCATGATTGGCTGTGTTTCAAATGGCGTGGGACATTCCAGGTCTGTGGGTGGGGGTTGTTGGTGCATGGAGCTCTCCCCCCGAGCCGCCCAGTCGCCATCTCAAAGTAACGCTTACATTTTCCATATTTCATATTCTGTCACCTTTGTCATAGATTAACTGACCATATTGGACTGTTTTTTCCCTCAGACCTCTATCCTATCCCATTGGTATATGTGTCTGGTTTTGTGCCATACTGTTTTGATTACTATAGCTTTGTAATGTATATTGAAGTCTGGGATTGTGATATATCCACCTTTGTGTTTCAGTTTGCTTTGGTTTTCAAGGGTCTTTTGTGGTTCCATACAAATTTTAGCATTATTGTTCCAGTTCTGTTAAAAATGTAACTGGAATATTGATATGTATCACATTGACTTTGTAGATTGCTTTGGATAATATTGACCTTTTAACAATATTAATTCTCCTAAACAATAAGTATTATATTTATTATCATTTATTTGTATTCTCTTCAACTTCTTTCATCAATGTGGTATAGATTTTAATATATAGATCTTTCACCAACTAGATTAAATTTATTCCTGGTATTTTATTCTTTTTGATAAAATTGAGAATGGGATTTCTTTTTAAATTTCTCTTTCTGCTACTTTTTTGTTAGTTTAAGAAACACACCAGATTTTTGTATAATAATTTTGTGTCTTTGACTTTATTAATGAATTTGATTATATATAATCATGTTATCTGAAATAGTGAAAGTTTTATTTCTTTCTTAGCAATTTATATGCTTTATATTTCTTTTTATTGTATGAATGCTAAACCTAGGACATCCAGCACTATGTTGAATAAAAAAAAATAGTAGACCTCCTTGTCTTATGCCTGCTATTAAAGAAAAAGCTTTTAACACTTTACAATTGAGTATGATGTTAAATGTGGGTTTGTTATATATGGCCTTTATTGTGTTGGGATATGTACCCTCTATACTCACTTATTGGGAGTTTTTATCATGAATTGATGTTGAATTATGTCAAATAATTTTTTGCATCTACTAAGAAAATTATATGATTTTTTATCTTTCATTTTATATGTTGTATCATGTTTGTTGATTTGCATATATGAAGCAAAACTTGTGTCTCTGGAAGAAATCCAATTTATCATTGTGCTTGATTCTTTTAATGTACTGTTGAATTTATCTTAATATTTTGTTAAGGATTTTTACATCTGTGTTTATCAGTAATATTGTAAGTATTATTATCCCCCCTTTTTTTCATTTCCATTTTCATGGAATATTTTTTTCATCGCTTTACTTTTAGTGTTTATGTGTCTTCTGGCATAAAGTGAGCCTCTCATAAGCAGAATATAGATGGGTCTGGTGTTTTTGTTTTGTTTTACTATTTCATCACTTATAACTTTTGATTGGACCATTAAAACCTTTTGCATTTAAAGTAATTATCGAGACTTCTGGGAAGATGGTGGAGTAGGAGGATACTAAGCTCACCCTGTCCCAAGGACACACCTATATATAACAACAACATCAGTTCAGTGAACCAGGAAAAATGAACCCCATGCCCCCAAAGAGAATTTCTACATATAGTTAACTATAGAGAGGAGGCCACATAGAAAATGAAAGGAGGGACAGAAACACAGTTGAGAAACAATGTCTTGGCAATACTAACCAGAAATGAAAGAGATTCCATGGTGCAGAGAAGACAGAGAAGCAGAGCGATACCAGGCATTCCAGGCATGGGGACCTGCACTGGAACTATAAGTTTCTGCATTTTTGGCTTTGAAAACAAGTGAGGCTTAATGTTATGAGTATTTTACACCCAGCAGGGCTCAACTCTGGGTACTTAAAAAATTAGTCGGTTCAGCTCTGGAAGAGCCAGGGGGCAATAAGAAACTGAATTACTGCCCTTAAATATATAGCATAACAAGCAATCCTGCCTAGAAACAACAGAGAAACAGCGGTTTGAAAATTGCCTGAGTTACATGTGAAGGAGAGATATTTACTAATTTCAATACTCATGCTGGAGAGGCAGGGATCTCTAGGGGTTCTCTCCAAGAACAATAGAGCTGTCAGGAGTCATTTCCCACTTCCGTCCCAGGCAAGATAACCCAACACCAGCATGAACACCCCCTACCAAACTTACTAATAGCATGGCTATTACCCCTGTGTTCTCCCATGTATCCATCCCATTCAACCCAACCCACTTATTAGGAGGCTCTCAAAAGTGGTTCCTGCCACATTCATCTTGCAAGCAGCCCCAGCAAGCATGGCCATCACTTCTAAGTGATTCCTGACCTGGGAAGAGGGGGGAGAAAACTACACACACTATTTCAACTATAGCCCAAACAGAGGACTTTATAACTGATAGTGCAGAAAGAAAGCCCTGCCAATCTGAGTCTTCATCCCCAGGAGATGGAATTGAGTCAGGCATTATATTTGAGTGTCATCTTTGACAACCAACAAAATCTTTCAGAGGGAAGCACAGGAAGAGGGTCCTGAAGCTCAACATCACTACAACCCAGCAGATAAATTTGGGGTCAGACATCTGGTTTTTCTGTAGACAGCACCCATCAACAGAAGCCTCTCTAAGGATAATGTACATAGAGTACCCTAAAGTTTCGTGGGACCACAGTCCAACCAAATTGGCTAAAGGCAGGCATAGGGTCTTACTCTTGACATTGTTCAACTACAAGTCCATAGCAACCCCATCCTGCCCCCTAATAGCATAGGGACTAAACCCTACCCACAAAAGACAAAGTGGATCATTGCAGCCAACTGAACTGAAGGCAAATAAAGCTCAACCACAACAGTAGAATACATGAAGCCCACATAGGAGACACACCTGAATTGCCTGGTACAGATGAACAGGGAAAATTGCACTAGAGGGCACCATAGAGGATCTCTTCTTCATAAAGCCTTGTTATTCAAGATCAGGAGATGTAAATGACTTTCTTAAAATATAGAAACAAACACAGAGTTAGACAAAATGAAAAGAAAGGAATATGTTTCAAATGAAAGCAGGCTACAATCACACTAAAAGAGTTAAATGAAATGGAGGTAAAAAAAAAACATGCCTGATAAAGAATTGAAAGTAATGGTCATAAAGATACATATTGTGCTTCAGAAAGGAGTGGAGGATGTCATTGAGACTATCAATAAAGAGATAGAAAACATTAAAAGAAAACGGAGGTGAAGAATAATATAAAACGAATGGATATATATATACATATATATATATACATATATATATGTATGTATATATATTAGAATATTACTCAGCCATCAAAAAGAATAAAATCTTGTTATTTGCAGTAACATGGATGGAACTAGACTATATGATGCTAAGTGAAGTAAGTCAATCACAGAAATACAAACACCATATGATTTCACTCATATGTAGAATTTAAGAAATGAAACAGATAAACATATGGGAAGAAGGGATAAAAGAGAATACAAGGAAGCAAACCATAAGAGATTCTTAAAGGTAGAGTGCAAACTCAGGGTTGATGGAAGGAGGAGGATGGGATATGGGTTGGATATGTGATGGATATTAAGGAGGGCACTTGTTGTGATAAGCACTGGGTGTTGTATGTAAGTGATGAATCACTGAATTCTACTCTTAAAAACCAATAATGCATTGTATGTTAACTAAAGTTTAAATTTAAAAAAATACACTAAGAGAGCTCAGTAGTAGGTTAAAGGAGGCATAAGAATCAGGGAGCTGGATGACAGAGTAATGGAAAGTAACCAAGCTGAACAACAAAAAGAAAAAAAAAGAAATTAAAATAGGTTAAGAGAACTAAGCAACATCAAGTGTAATAACATTTGTATCATAGGAATCTTCAAAGGAGAAGGGAAGAAAAGAGGGCAAAATTTTTATTTTAAGAAATAATAACTGAATTTTTTTAAATATGAGGAAAGAAACAGACATCGAGATCCAGAAAGTACAGGGTGCCCTCAACAAAATGAATCCAGGGAGGTCTACATCAAGAAACATAATAATTAAAATGCCAAAAATTAAAAATAAAGACAGAATTTTAAAACCAACAAGAAAAAATAAAGAGTTGCATATAAGAAGAATCCCACAATGCTATCAGGTGATTTTTTTAGCAGAAACCTTGCAAGCAAAAAAGTAGAGGTACAATATGCTCAAAGTTCTGAGAGGAAAAATACCTGCAACCAAGAATATTCTACCCAGCAAGGGTATCATTCAGAATACAGGGATAAATAGAGTTTGCCAGGGGTGCCTAGGTGGCTCAGTCAGTTGAGCATCCAACTTCAGCTCAGGTCATGATCTCACAGATTTGGAGCCCTGCATCAGGCTCTGTGCTGACAGCTCAGAGCCTGGAGTCTTCTTTCAATTCTGTGTCTCCTCTCTCTCTCTGCCCCTCTCCTGCTCGCTCTCTCTCTCTCTCTCAAAAATAAATAGACACTAAAAAAATAGAGTTTCCCAGACAAAAAAAAGTTAAAGAAATTTGTCACCACTAAATAAGCCTTACAAAAATGTTAAAGAGAATTATTCGAGTGGATAGAAAAGGCCATAATAAAGAGTCAGAAAATTATGAAGGAAAAAATTTCACAGGTAAATAAAAACCATAATAAAGTAGTCAATTAACCACTTATAAAACCAGTATAGAGGTTAAAACACATAATTGTTAAAAATAAATTATATTTATAATAATCAGCCAAGGGATTTACAAACTAAAGGGCTATAAAGTGCAATTATATACATAAAACATGGGTATGGAAATAAAAGTTTAGTGCTTTTAGAATGTGTTCAAAATGAAGTGACCATCAACTTAATATAAATTCCTATATGCACAAGACATTATATATGATCCTAATGGTAACCATAAATCAAGAACCTGTAACTGATACACACACACACACCCCAAAACTAACAAAGAAGAAGGAATCCAAGTATATCAATAAAGAAAGCCATAAAACCACAAGGGAAGAGAGCAAGAAAAGAAATAAACAGAAAAATACAAAAACAACCATGAAACAAATAACAAAAAGGCAATACATACATACATATTAACAGTTATTTTCATTATAAATGGCCTAAATACTGTAATCCAAAGACATAAGGTGACTGAATGGACAAAAAGCAAGATCCATCAATATGATGCCTGTAAGAGACTCACTTCAGACCTAATGATATATGCAGATTGAAAATGAAGTGATGGTAAACATTTACCATGCAAATACAATAAAAATGTAAGCTGGGTTGTTTGATCCCCAGACTTGGGCTCTTCATGACTCAAATACTGTCCTACCATTTGGATGAATCATTGGTAATATTTGGGACATAGCTTTCCATATTTTTTATATAAGCAAGGTGCATATGCATAACTATGATTTGTCCAATTTTATCATCCACCACATATATCTCCTTTCAAACCAAAGGTAAAGATATGTATATATGTGTGTGTATTCACAGGATCTCACATAAATACATGCGCAGTAAGACATAAGCACCATGAGATGCCTGTCTCATTCATCTCTAGCATTTTCTTTCTTTCTTTCTTTCTTTCTTTTTAATTTTTTTATGTTTTGTTTATTTTTGAGAGAGAAATAGACAGCCTGAGTAGGGGACAGACAGAGATAGGGAGACACAGAATCCAAAAACAGGCTCCAGGCTCTGAGCTAGCTGTCAGCACAGAACTTCACACAGGGCTCGAACTCAAACTGTGAGATCATGATCTGAGCCTAAGTCGGCCACTCAACCAACTGAGCCACCCAGGTGCCCGTCTTTCTTTCTCTTTCTTTCTTTCTTTCCTTCTTTCTTTCATTTAAATTTTAATTAGCCAACATACAGAGCAATATTGGTTTCAGAAGTAAAATTCAGTGATTCATTACTTACATACAACACCCAATGCACATCACAAGTGCCCTCCTTAACACCCATCACCTAGGCTATCTACCACCGACTTCCTCCCATCAACCTTGCTTGTTCTCTGTCATTAAGAGCCTCTTATTTTTACCACTTACTTGCTGCTTTGCTGAGCAAGCTATTGACCACTCAACATATTTTCCTTTCTCTAAAATGGAGATAATAATAGTTCCTACCTCATTGTGTTATGGTGAGACTAAATTGATATAATGCAAGTGTCTGGAGAATAGTAAATGGTTGGTTAATCTCTACCATTATTTTTAATAATTGTTTAGCTGCCTGTATATTATATTTTTTCTAGACTATAAGTGTACTCTTTTTGTACATAGAAAACTTAATAGGAAGTATTTAAAACAATGTTTGCTAGTGGAGGGCTAGAAGGGACCAGTTAGCTGGAGATTAAATTCTTGAAGAGGAAAAATATAAGGTCATGCTGTATCACAATCTGTGTCAAATATTGGTACTTTGCAAATTCTGCTGTTAAAGTCAAATCACAGAAGGATCACATTACCAAGGATGGGAAGTGAGATAGATCAATTCCAGTAAAAAGCCCATTTTTGGAAATGTTGTGGTAACAAGGTGTCCATGGGAGAAAAAATGATCATAAAACTTTCATGTAAGCCCCCCCCCAGAACAACTCACCTCCTCCACATCAACAGTGAAACTATAGCTCAAGTCTGTGGCTTCCACACCGGGGCCTTTCTATTAGACCTCACTCTTAGGACATCACTACTTTCAATGATACTCTCTGTTGGTAGGTTGTCTGCCTTTCATTCTAAGAAGACATGTGTTTGCCCAATTTCTCAAAGGTGATGTCTCATTTTTCTATATTTAAACATCAATAAAAGGTGGGGAGAGGAGTCAATTTAAAAATCTTCCAATAAAAGAATCTGGTAATTAAAAAAAAAAAAGAAAGCTGGGTAGCAATACTTATAATGGACAAAGCAGATTTTAAAACAAAGGCTAACCAGAGAAAAGAAAGACACTACATAATGATAAAAGAAGCAATCCAAAAAGGGAGCATAATAATTATAAATACTTATGCACCAATTATCAGAACACTTAAGTAAATAAAACAACTATTAACAGACATTAAGAAAGAAATGGACAAAAAAGCAATAACGCTAGGAACCTTTAAAACCACACTTACATCAATCGATTGATCACCCAGACAGTAAATCAACAAGGAAACAGTAGTTTTGAATGATACCAAAGACCAGATGGACCTAAAAAGATATATTTAGAACATTCCACCCAAATGCAGCAGAATACACATTTTTTTCAAGTGCACATGGAACATTTTTCACAATAAATCACGTTAGGCCACAAATCAAGTCTACATAAATTCAAAAAATTGAAAACATAATGCATCATTTCTGACCACAAGAGTATAACACTAGAAATCAATCACAAGATAAAATTGGGGGAAAAACACAAATACATGAAGACAAAATAACGTGCTACTAAATAAAGTATGTGTCCATCAAAAAATCAAAGAGAAAATAAAGAAATACATAGAAACAAATGAATATTAAACTATAATGGTCCAAAATTTTTGGCATACACGGAAAACTCTTCTAAAAGGAGAGATTAAAACAATGTAGGCCTTTCTCAAGAGTCAAGAAAATTCTCAAATAAACAACTTACACTATACCTGAGTTAGCCAGAAAAAAGAAGAAAAAACAAAACCCAAACCCAGCATAAGGATGTAAACAATAAAGATTTGAACAGATGACAAAATTAGATCAGTGAAACCAGGACCTGATTCTTTTAAAACACAACAAAATTGATAAACATTAGTCAGACTCATCACAAAGAGAAAAAAAAGAGAGAGAAAGAGCATAAAAGAAAGACAGAAACAGTGACAGAGATGACTCAAATAACTAAAATCAGAAATGAAGGAGAAGAAATAACTAAATTAAAGAAATGCAAAGGTTATGACAGAATACTGTTATAAAGTATATGTCAATAAATAGGATAATCTAAAAGAAATGGATACTTTCCTTGAAAGATATAACCTCCCAAATGTGAAAGAGAAAGAAATAGAAAATATAAACTGACCAATTACTAGCAATGATATTGAACCAGTAATCAAAATACCCCAAATAAATAAAAGCCCAAGACCAGATCGCTTTATAGGTTAATTCTACTAAACATTTAAAGAAAAATTAAAACCTATTATACTAAAGTATTTTAAAAAAAAAAAACAGAAAAGAAAGATGCCAAATTTATTCTACAAGGCCAGAATTACCCTGATACTAAAACCAGTTAAGGACATTGCAAATACATACATACATAGATACATACATAAAACCAATTTCTCTGGTGAACATAGATGCAAAATTTCTTACATAATATTATCAAACTGATCCAAGTAATACATTTAAAAATCTATTCATCATGATCAAGTGTGATTTATTACAGGGATGCAAGTGTAGCTCACTATTCACAAATCAATCAGCATGATTTATCACTTAACAAGAGAGGGAGAAAACCCATATAATAATCTCATAAGATGCAGAAAAGGCATTGACAAAGTACAATATTCATCCATGTTAAAAACTCTCAACAAAGTAGGTTTAGAGGTAACACACCTCAAAATAATAAAGACAATATATGGAAAAACCCACAGTAAAACATCATGCTCAATAGTGAAAAACTGATAACTTTCCCCCTAAAGTCAATAACAAGAGAAGGATGTCCACCCTTTTATTCAACATAGTTCTAAAAGCCCTTGCCAGTGCAATCAGAAAATAAAATGAAATAAAAGACATCCAAATTGGTACAGAAGAAGTTAAAGTGTCACTATTTGCAGATGGCATGATATTATATACAGAAAACCCTCAAGATTCCACCAAAAAATTGCTAGAACTGATAAATTGAATTGCATGAAGTCACAATATACAAACTTAATATACAAAAATCAGTTGCATTTCTATACATTAATAATGAATTAGCAGAAAAAGAATTTTTAAATCCCCTTTACAATTGATCAAAAATAATACAATACCTAGGAATAAACTTAACCAATGAAGTGAAAGAGTTGAGCTATATTCTGAAAACTATAAAACATTGATGAAAGATATTGAACATCATGCCAACAAATAGAAAGATATTCTATGCTCATGTATTGAAAGAAGAAATATTGTTTAAATGCCCTTATTACCCAAAGCAATCTACAGATTTAATGCAATCCCTATAGAAATGTCAACATTTTTCACAGAAATAGAACAAATAATCTTAAAATTTGTATGAAATCACAAAAGACCTTGAAAAACCAGAACAACCTTAGAAAAGAAGAACGAAGCTGCAGTTATCACAATCCCAGATTTCAAAATATACTATAAAGCTGTAGTAATCAAAACAGTATGGTACTGACACAAAAATATATACATAGATCAATAGAACGTAGTCGAAAATCCAGAGATGTATCCATCATTTTATGATTAATTAATGTCCAAAAGGGAAACAAGACTATACAATGGAAAAAAGACAGTCTCTTCATCAAATGGTGTTGGAAAAAATAGGACAACTATATACAAAAGAATTAAACTGAAACCCTTAATTACACCATACCCAAAAATAAACTAAAAATGGATTAGTGACCTAAATGTGACACATGAAATAATAAAATTCCTATAAAAACATATGCAGTAATTTCTTTGACACCAACGATACAAGCATTTTCCTGAATATGGCTCATCTGGCAAGGGAGGTAAGCTTGAGAGGAATATGGCAGCAAAGTAGGAGGATCCTAAGCTCACCTCATCCCATGAACACAACTAGATAACCAGCAAATCATCCTAAATACCACCCAAATAGACCTGAAGCCTGATAAATCTAAGTCCACAACTGAAAGGAGAGAAGAGGTCACATTAAAGGAAGTAGGGAATGCAGAACTGTTGTTTAGGGAAGAAACATTTCTTAGGTGCTGTGGAGGGGAGGGAAACTTGTTGCTGAGACGGGCAGAGAAATAGAAGAACACAAGGGAATATACAAGAAAAATGTTTCCCCAAATCCATTGGCTTTGAAAACCAGATGGGTTGAATTTCGTGAGTTCTAGCAACCAGTGTGATTTAAAGCCTGGAGTTTTAAAGGTCAGCCGGCTTGGCAGGGGTAGAGCCCAGAGAGGACCATGTTCCACCTGGAGACAAGACAAGCAAATAACCCAAGGGTGAAAGAATGGAAACACTGGTCTGAAGAATGGCTGAGCACACAAAGGGGAGATTAACTGCTCTTCTCAAATCTAGTCCCTAAGAGGCAACATTCACAGAGACACCTCTCTGGGATCAAAGGACTTGGCCAGTGCCATTTAGTCCCTCTGTCCCTTAGCATAAACACAGAGCTACCTGCAGGAAGCAATGATGTATGCACACTGCTGCCTAACTTGCATACATCAAGCCCCACACCCCTGCATTCTGGTGAAACTGCCCTTCTCAATCATGCTTCCTGCAGTCTCAGTGCAGCAGGCCCCTACCCCAGAAGACCAACACAAACCTCTGCCCACAGTGCATCTCTTGATCAGAGAATTCTGCAGGGACTCAGATGGGGGTTCAGGTGGTGACAAGTCTCTTTTGATAAGAAAACCAGAGCACACATAGTTAAAACTTGCCACATTCAGGCCAAGGACCAAACACTGCCCACAGTAGGCAAGGAGAACCAGGGCAGATGACTGGCCTGAAGTATAGGGAAGACAAAACACAATAGCAGAGCACATGCAGCACACACCAGAGACACTCTCTGATGCACCAGGCCATGGGTGTCACATGCCTGTGATCTTAATAGGATCATTACTTTCAAGAACAAGAGACATAACTGGTTTTCATAACACAAAGAAGAAAGCATAGACTTAGACAAAAAAAAGAAGAAGAATTTATCCCAAATGAAAGAACAAGATAAGGCCACAGCCAGAGATCTAAGCAAAACAGATACAAGTGCCATGCCTGATGGAGAATTTAAAGCAATGATCATAAGAATGCTCACTGGGCTTGAGAAATCAGTGAATCCTTTGTGACAGAGATGAAACAATTAAAAAAGAATCAATCAGAGATGAAGAGAGCAAAAAACAATATTAGAAACATGCTTGATCTAATGAACATCAGACTAGAAGAAGCAGAGAAACTAATTAATGAACTAGAAGATAGAGAATGGAAAGCAATCATGTTGAACAAATGAGACAAAAACTAATTATGCGAAAACAAGAAGAGATGTAAACAACACAGTGACTCCATCAAACATAATAACTTTAGCATTATACGGATTCCAGAAGAAGGAGAAAAGGGAGTAGAACATATACATGAATAAATAATATCTAAATACTTTCTTAACCAGGGTAATGGAAAGATATCCAAATTCAGGAGGCACAGAAATCCCCCAATAAAATTAACCCAAGGAGGTCAACTCCAAGACACATAGTAATCAAAACAGTAAAAATTAGTGAAAAGAAAAAATTTTAAACATCAACAAGAAAAAGAAACACAGTTAAATACAAGGGAAAACCCATAAGGTATCAGCAAATTTTTTATCAGATACTTTCCAAGCCAAAAGGTAGTGGAATTATATAATCAAAGTGCTGAAAGGGAAAAATCTGCAGCCAAAAATACTCTAACTAGAATGGTTCTCATTCAAAACAAAAGAGAAGATAGTTTCTCAGAAAAACAAAAACTAACAGAGTTCATAATCACTAAGCCGCCCCTGTAAGAAATATTAAAGAGTACACTCTGAGTGGAAAGAAATGACCATATGTGAGAGTATGAAAAACAGAAAACACAAAAGCAGTAAAAAGAAATATTTCTTTAAAAAATCAGTCAATGGATTCACAAGATTAAAGGATGTAAAGTATGACACCATCACCATATATCTAAAATGTGGGGGGGAGGGGCCATGAGTAAAGAATGGGTTCAAACTTATGCAATCATCAACCTAATATAGACTTCTCTGTGCAAAACAAATTATATACAAACGCAATAGTAACCATAAATCAAAACCCACTAATATATACGCAAAGAATAAAGAGAAAGAAATCCAAGTATATCACTAAAGAAAAGCAGCAAACTTCGAAAAACAAGAGAAATGTCAGAAAAAAACTACCAAAACAACCACAAACAA
Source organism: Helogale parvula (assembly GCA_004023845.1). Classification (NCBI taxonomy): domain Eukaryota; kingdom Metazoa; phylum Chordata; class Mammalia; order Carnivora; family Herpestidae; genus Helogale; species Helogale parvula. Next base: position 78,407 of record PJEM01003594.1, read on the forward strand.
GGAACAAAATTACAACAAATACATATCAATCAATAATTACTTTGAATGTAAATGTAATAAAAGTTCTAATCTAAAGATATAGGGTCACAGAATGGATACACAAAGAAGACTCATCTATATACTTCTTGCAAGAGAATCATTTCAGACCTAAATATTTTGGCAGATTAAAAGTAAGAGGATGGAGAAACATTTATCATGCAAATATGTATCAAAAGGAAACTGGAATAGTATACTTATATCAGACAAAATACACTTAAAATCTATAAAAAGAGACAAAGAAGGACACTGTATAATAATAAAGGGATCAAACAAACAAGAATATGTAATCATTGTAAGTATTTTTGCACCTAACATGAAAGCATCCAAATACATAAAACAGTTAATAACAAAGGAACTAATCAATAGTGGTACAATAATAGAGGAATTTTAGAGCCCACTTACATCAATGTACAGATAATCCAGAAGAAAATCAACAAGGAAACAGTGGGTTTGAATGACACAATGGACCAGAGAGATTGAACAGATATATTCAGAACATTCCATCCCATAACAGCAGAATACACACTCTTTTCAAATGCACATGAAACCTTATCCAAAACTGACCACATATTAGGATACACAGCAAGTCTCAACTAATTGAAGAAGATCAAAGTCATGCCGTGCATCTTTTCTGACCACAATGCTATGAAACTAGAAGACTACCACAAGAAAAAAGCTAGAAAGACCACAAATACATGGAAGTTAAATAACATGCTACTGAACAATGAATGGTTCTACCAGGAAATCAAAGAATAAGTTTAAAAAAAAATAAACGTGGAAACAATCGGAAATGAAAACACAGTGATCCAAAACTTTGAGATGAGGAAAATGTGCTTGTAAGAAGAAAGTTTATAGCAATAAAAACGTCCTTCCAGAAGCACTTAAAAATCTCAAGAAAGAACCTAACATTACACCTGAAGGAGATAGGAAAAAAAAACCATACAAAACCTGAAACTAGCAGAAGGAAGGAAATAATAAAGTTTAGAGGAAAAATAAATGGTATACAAACTAAAAAGTAATAGAAGAGATCAATGAATCCAGGAGCTGATTCTGTGAAAAGATGAACAAAATTGATAAACCTCTAGTCAGACTCATCAAAAAGAGAGAGAGTGACAGGGAAATTGTCTCAAAAACACAAAGTCACAAACGAATGAGGGAAAATAACTAACACCATAGAAATGGAAACAGTTATAAGAGAATATTATTAAAAACTGTATGTCAACAAATTAGACAACATGGAAGAAATGGATAAATTCTTGGCAACATATTACCAACCAAAACTAAAGCATAAACAAATAGAAAATTTGAATAGACTGAACACCACCAAGGAAATTGAATCAGTAATCAAAAAAACTCCAAACAGGGACGCCTGGGTGGCTCTGTCAGGAGTGTGTCTGACTTTGGCTCAGGTCATGATCTCAGAGCTCATGAGTTTGAGCCCCACGTCAAACTGGTTGCAGACAGCTCACAGCCTGGAGCCTGCTTTAGATTCTGCCTGCCTGTCTGTCTGTCTGTCTCTCTCTCTCTCTCTCTCAAAAATAAACATTAAAAAAAAATTTTATAAAACATCCCAACAAAGATCCAGGACAAGATGGCTTGACAGGTGAATTTAACCAAAAATTTAAACAAGAAGTAATGCCTATCCTTCTCGGCTTATTTTTTACAAAGGTAGGAAAACTTCAAAATCCATTCTTTGAGACTAATATCACCAGTGCAAAAACCAAAGACATCACTAAAAAAGAGAATTACTGACCAATATCTCTGATGAACATAGATGCAAAAATCCTCAACAAAATACTATTAAACCCAATACAACAATACATTTAAAAAATCATTAACCACCAGCAAGTGAGATTTATTCCTGTGTTACAAGGATGGTTCAATATTTGTAAATAAATCAGCATAATACATCACATCAATAAGAGAAACGATAAGAATCATATAAAGTACAACATCCACTTATGATAAAAACTCTCAATAAAGTATGTTTAGAGAGAATATACCTCAACATAATAAAGATTATACACAAAAACCCCACAGCTAATATTATCTTCAGGGAAAAGCGAGAGCTTTTCTTCTACAGTCAGGAAGATGAAAGGGTTGTCCATTCTTATCACTGTTATTTAACATAGTAGTGGGACTCCTAGCCACAGCAATCAAACAACAAGAAGAAATAAAAGACATCCAAATCAGTAGTAAGAAGAAAAACTTTCCCTATTTTTGGATAACATAGAAATATAGAACCCCCTCCCAAACCATCAAACAATTGCTAAAACTGATGAAGAAACTCAGTAAAGTCACAGGATACAAAACCAATGTACAGAAATATGCTGCATTTTGTATGCACCAACCATAAAGCATCAAAAATACAAATTAAGAAAAAAACCTCATTTACAATTGCATCAAAAATAATAAGATAGATAGGAGTAAAGCTAACCAAAGTGGTGAAAGACTTGTACATTGAGAACTATAAAGCACTGATGTAAGAAATTGAAAATGACACAAAGAAATGGAAAGACATTTCACACTCATGCATTGGAAGAACAAATATTGTTAACATGTCAACATTGCCACAGCAACATATACATTTAGTACAATCCCTATCAAAATACCAACAGCATTTTTTCACAGAACTAGCACAATCCTAAAATGTGTATGGAACCACAAAAGACCCCAAATAGCAATATTGAAAAAAAAGAAAGCAAAACTAGGGACATTGCAATTTTAGACTTCAAGTTATATTACAAAGTTGTAGTGATCAAAACAGCATGGTACTGGCACAAAAATAGACACATAGAGCAATAGAAAAGAATAGAAAACCCAGAAACAAACCCATAATTATGTGTTCAGTTAACCTTTGAGAAAGCATGAAAGAATATCCAATGGGAAAAAGACAGTCTTCTCAACAAATGGTGCTGAGAAAACTGGACAGATGAAACTGGACCACCTTATTACACCATATACAAAAATAAATTCGAAATGGATAAAAGACCTAAATGTGAGACCCATAAAATACCTTGAAGAGGGCACAGACACTAATTTCTCTGACACCAGCCATAGCAACTTCTTTCTAGATATGTCTCTCCAAGCAAGGGAAACAAAAGCAAAAATAAATGACTGGGGCTAAATTTTAAAAAATCTATGCCATGAAGCAAGCAATTGACAAGGCTAAAAGGCAACTTACTAAATGGGAGAAGATATTTGCAAATGATCTATTTCATAAAGGGTTAGTATCCAAAATATATAAAGAACTGATACAATTCAACACTCAAAAAACAAACAATCCAGTTAAAAAATGGGCAGAAGACATGAACCGACATTTATCCAAAGACAACTCACAGATGAACAACAGACACATGGAAAGATGCTCAATGTCACTTATCAGGTGTCGTGTCCCACCCCGGTTGCTCCGGCCCTAGGGGCAGAGAATCGACACAGGTTCTTCTCCTGTGGGAGGGAGAGAGACAAGGGGCCTCGGAGATGCACAGGAAATAAAGACACTACTCACGGTTTCACGATCAGGCAAGAGAGAGAGAGAGAGCATTTATTGAGAGAACTGTCTTATAAAGGCTTTCAGGGCGGAGCAAACAACATAGGTGACGTAGGTGACGTAGGTAGGTTACCAGGAAAGAGGGTTAAGAGATTAAGACTGGAGTGAAAGAGGAACTGGACTAAATTGTTTTAGCACAGCGCCTGAGGGGCCGAATACTTCCCTGTCTGCAGGCGGTTGATCTTTGGTCTCTGGCTTCTCTGACATTTGCAACTCCCTTCAGGGAGTGACAAGTCTGGCTAGCAAAATGGCGTTGCGGAGCAGCAGCTGAGATCTTAGCTGCTCCCGACAATCAGGCAAATGCAAATCCAGACTACAATGAGATATGACCCCATACTTGTCAGAATGGCTAAAACCAAACACAGAAGCAACAAGTATGGGCAAGGATGCAGAGTAAAAGGAATCCTCATGTACTGTTAGTGGGAATGCAAACTGGTGCAGCACTGTGGAAAACATTATAGAGTTTCCTCAAAATGTTAAAAATAGAACTATCCTACCAATCCAGTAATTGCACTACTGGGAATTTACCCCCAAATACAAAAACAGTAATTTAAAAGGATACATCCCCTATGATAATAGCATCATTATTTACAGTAGACAAATTATGGAAGCAGCCCAAGTGTCTATCAATAGATGAATGGATAGAGAAGTGGTATATACATATCATTAAATATTACTCATTAATTAAAAAGAATGAAATCTTGCCATTTGCAACTATGTGGATGGAACTGGAGGGTATTATGCTAAATGAAATTAGTCAGAGAAAGACAAATATCATATGACTTCACCCATAAGAGTACTTTAAGATACAAAACAGAACATAAGAGAAAGGAAGCAAAAATAATATAAAAACAAGGAGGGAGACAAAAACATAAGACACTCTAATATGGAGAACAAACAGAGGGTTACTGGGAGGGTTTTGGGAGGGAGAAAGAGCTAAATGGATAAAAGGCGTTAAGGAATCTACTCCTCAAAATTTGTTGCACTATATGCTAACTAACTTGGATGTAAATTTTAATAAATAAATCAAAAAAATAAAAATGAAGAAAATAATGAAAAAATAAAATAAAATAAAAATTATCAATTAATATATAGAGGAAATATAGTGCTTTGCTTGAGGAACAGAATAAGTTGGAACACAGTAGGTATCTTCAAATATTTCAAGGTTGTCATGGGAAGGAGAAGAGGAACTGAACTTATTTCTTTCAGACTCATAGAGCAAAACAAGACCTTATGTAGAAATTACAAAGGCATATGGAGCTTTTGCTTCTATGTAAGTATTTTCCAACAAAAATGGAAAGTTTCCTTATATTACAGTGATCAAAGACTGGAGTTTTCAAGAACCTGGGAGAGTGTGTTAAAGGATTATATACAGAGTTAAAAGTTTAAGTTCCTCTAGCTTCTATAGTTCTTAGAGCTACATAGTAAGGAATAAATCAATTGGGTTCCAATTCCGGCTCTGTGACTTACTAGCTGGATAATTTGTTAAGATACTAAACCTGAGTCACAGATTTCCTTTCTGTGATATGAAAATGTTGGTCTATAATGTTGCTACCAATTAAAAAATGGAATAAATAATATTGTATAGCTTATAGAATTTATACTTTATAAAAAATATTCCCATTTACACTCATTTGATCCTTGTAACATCCCTGGGAGTTTGTGGATAGGTCCTGCTACTCCACTTAACAAATCATAAAACTCTGAATCAGAAAAATTAGCTGATTTGTCCTAGATTTAATGTCCTTTCCACCACATAATCTTAAATTTAAAACTGAGACTCTATGACCTGGTAATCATCTACTGCTGAAATGCAGATATTCATGCTAATCTACATAGAAGGAAACAAAATTTACCATGGCATGTTTTCATTTCCCATTAGCAAAAATAATTATGATATTCCTGTGAAAACTTGGACATGTTTTCTATGAGAAAAAAGTTCTGAAGCTAGTTGAAACATCCCAACCAAAACCGTCCCAGCCTGTAATTTATTTAGCAAATTACTGAATCAGATTGAGCACATCTTGTTGAATAAAAGGAGATTGAAAACCTAAATAAATAAATAAAAATGAGGTTAAGCCTGTTTTTCAAGACCTGACCAGGAATCAATATTAGGAGTAGCATTTAAGGAGGAGGGGCCAGATGGAATAGAAGTAGGGAGCCCTATAATTTTCACCCACCCGCATTTATCAAACTAAGAAGGACTGAAGCCACAATACTCTGATCTACAAGAGTGGGTGGAAAAGACACAGAGTCCGCAAAGAAGACAGCCTCATAGGTGCCTGAGTGAGGGCAAACTGGGAAAATAAAAACGGGCCAGGACTGGGAGGCTTGGATGAGAGGGAGCCCAGGGATGCTCCCAGAGCATCAGGGAGCACAGAGAGCCATGGAGAGCGCACAGAGCTTCGGAGAGAAAAGGGGAAGAGAAAGAGAGGTTGAAAACTTTCATAGAGCTGTCTCTAGACAAGAAAAAAACCTCGGCCTGGGACTAGAGAGATCCTATCATCCCATCTATAATGGCAGGGCATGGGGAGGTAGATCTATCCCCTGTAGCTAGTGCGTTTCCTTTGGGCTTGGTGCCCTGATCCCAGGGTGGGCCAGGAGAAATTGATCCCCTACTTGATCCCCAGCTAGGAAGCCACCCGGCCTGCAGGAGTACATTTCATCTCGGACAGTATCATTAAAGTGTATGGACTAGGATTTGGAAATGAGGAGCGGCTTGGAAAATACAACATGGCCTGTCAGTGGCACAGGAGGATCGGACCCAAAAGAGTGATTTGCAATGCTTGGTTTGAGAAGGGATTGTGGGGCTGCCATTCTTCTCCCCATATCCATCAAGGTGGGGCCTGGGGGAGCAGCCCCAGATATCTACCTACACCAAACCATGCCCATCCATGCTGGAGAGCTACCTTTTTTTTTAATCTTTTTCTCCTTTCCTCGCCCCCCCCGCCCATCGTGTCCTTCACTGAGCCCCGCGTTGGGTCACCAATATGTCGTGTCCCACCCCGGCCTCTCCGGCCAGTGGGGCGGTGAGTCCTCGTAGGTTCTTTTCCTGAGGGAGGGAGAGAAAACAGGGCAGGAAAGGGGACGCACAGGGAGTAAAGACACAACTCACGGTTTCCGGATCAGGCGAAAGAGAGAGAGTTTATTGAGAGAACTGTCTTTTATATATATTTTTAGGGCGGGACAAACAACGTAGCTGACGTAGGTCGGTTGCTAGGAAACAGGGTTAAGAGATTAAGACTGGAGTGAAAGAGGAAACAGACTAGATTGTTTTAGCACAGTGCCTGAGGGGCCAATACCACCCCGCCTGCAGGCGGTTGATCTTTGGTCTTTTGGCTTCTCTGACAGGGAGTGGCGCTTCCCTGCCTATTTTGCAACTCCCCTCAGGGAGTGACAAATTCGGCTAGCAAATGGCCAAGCAGCTGAGATCTTAGCTGCTCCCCACACCCCCCCCCTCACCGGAGCCTGGGAAAAAAACAATACATTGCCATGATTAGATCCATTCTTTCCATTCAGATACATTTTCCCTTATCTCATTCTTATCTCTCCCCTTCCCTGGTTTCCACGCATTTAGACTGTCCTTCATCTTTTGGTGCTTTTATCACCCCCTTTTCTTTCTATCCTCTTCTTTTCTTTCCTTTTTTTTTTCCCCTTCCTTTTGGTTTGCTTGTTCATTTGATTTGTCTGTGCTTTTGTGTGATTTTGTTCCCTGTGTGTTTGTCCGTCTATTTTCATTTTCAGGGCTACCTCAAAAATCAAGCCAAAGTACACATGGATGAGAGGCTCAAATATCACTGAGTATGGAAATAAAATAACCAAAGGCACAACAAGAGAAACTGAGAGACACCATTAAAAGAATACTTCCTGAATGGAAGCGGCCCTGGGGAGTCATTGAACCTCCTTTAATATACCAATACTAACAGGTGCAGAGTGCATAAGGAGATTTTAAAATTGACAAGAGACTGAAACTAACCAAAATGATGAAACGGAGGACTTTCCTCTAAAGAAATCCCTGGAAGAAGTCACAGCAATAGAACAGCTCAAAACAGATATAAACAACATAACAGAGAAAGAATTGAGAACAATTGTTATAAAATTAATCACTAGAATTGAAAAAAGCATGGAAGTCATCAGAGACTTTTTTTATACAAATACTAGGGACATTCAAAATAGCTGTGATGATTTAAGTGCCATAAATGAAGTGCATAATAAAATGGAGGTGGCCACAGCATGGATTGAAGAGGCAGAGAGGAGAGTAGATGAATTAGAAGACAAAGTTATAGAAAAAGAAGAGAGAAATTGATTCAGGAGCACTAAAGAAGAATTGAAGACCTGAGTGACACATTCAAATGGAACAATATCCGTATCATAGGAATTCCTGAAGAACAAGAAAGAGAAAAAGGTTCTGAAGGGGTGCATGATCAAATTATAGCCAAGAACTTTCTCAATCTTGGGAAGGAAATAAATATTGAAATCCAAGAGGCACAGAGAATTCTGCTCAGACTTAACTTGAATCTAATTTTGTCATGGCATATCATAGTGAAACTGGCAAAATATAAGGATAAAGAGAGAATTCTGAAAGCAGCTAGGGATAAAAGGGCCCTAACATACAAAGAGAAACCTATCAGAGTGGTTACAGACCTACCTACTGAAACTTGGCAGGCCAGAAAGCAATGGCAGGAAATCTTCAATGTGATGAACAGAAAAAATATGCAGCCAAGAATGTTGTATCCAGCGAGCCTGTCATTCAAAATAGAAGGAGAGATAAAGGTGTTCCCAAATAAAAAACAGTTGAGAGAATTCATCACCACCAAATCAGCTCTACTGGGAATCCTAAGAGGGACTCTATGAGGGAAATGTTGCAAGGAATACAAGGTACCAGAGACACTACTACAAGCATGAACCCTAAAGAGAACACAATGAATTTAAACCCATATTTTTCAATAATAACACTGAATGTAAATGGACTAAATGCTCTAATCAAAAGATATGAGGTGGCAGAATGGATAAAAAACAAAATCCATCCATTTGCTGTCTATGAAAGACACATTTTAGACCTGAAGACACCTTCATATTGAAAGTCAGGGGATGGGGAAATATCTATCAAGCAACTGGAAATTTTTTAAAAAGCCAGAGTAGCCATACTTATATTGGAAAAACTGGACTTTAAAGAAAAGGCAGTAACAAAAGATGATGAAGGACATTATATAATAATTACAGGGTCTCTCCATCAGGAAGAGCTAACAATTATAAATATCTACGTGTTGAATTCGGGAGCACCCAAATACATAAAACAGTTAATCAAAAACAGAAGCAATCTTATTGATAAAAAATGTGCTAATTGCAGGGGATTTTAAGAAGACAGCAATGGATAGAACACCCAGACAGAAAATCACTAAAGAAACAATGGACCTGAATGGCACATTGGAACAGATGAATTTGACAGATATATTTAGAACTCTATATCCTAAAGCTAGGGAATTCACTTTCTCCTAGAGTGTGCATGGCACATTCTCCATGTTAGATCACATACTGGATTACAAAGCAGGCCTCAATAAATATAAATGAATTGAGATCATACCATGCACTTTCAGATCACGATGCTATGAAACTTGAAATCAATCGCAGGAAAAAGTCTGGAATACCTCCAAAATGTTGAGGTTAAAGACCACCCTACTAAAGAACAATTGGGCTAACCAGGCAATTAAATAAGAAATTAAAAAATATATGAAACAAGTGAAAATGAAAATACAACAATCCAAACTCTCTGGGATGCAGCAAAGGCACTCCTAAGAGAAAAGGATAATGTAATCTAGGCCTATTTCAAGAAACCAGAAAAAGTAAAACTTTAAAATCTAACAGAGCACCTAAAGGAACTAGAAGGGGAACAGCAAGAGCACCCCCAACCCAGCAGAAGAAGTGAAATAATAGAAATCAGGGCAGATATAAACAATATAGAATCCAAAAACAGTTGAAAAATCAATAAAAACAAGAGTTGGTTTTTTGAAAAAATAAACAAAATTGATAAACCACTAGCCAGACTTCTCAGATAGAAAATAGAGAACTTCCAAATAGACAAAAATCATGAATGAAAATGATCCTATTACAACAAATCTTTCAGAAATATAAGCAACTATCAGGGAATAGTATGAAAAATTATATGCCAACAAACTGGACAACCTAGAAGAAAAGGACAAATTCCTAAACACACATGCACTACCAAAATTCAAACAGGAAGAGATAGAAAATCTGAACCGACCCATAACCAGTGAGGAAATTAAATGAGTTATCAAAAACCTCCCAACAAACAAGAGCCTTAGGTCAGATGGCTTCGCTGTGGAATTCTACCAGACATTTAAATTAGAGTTAATACCCATTCTTCTCAAGCTATTCCAAAAAATAGAAATAGAAGGAAATTTTCTAGATCCATTCTATGAAGCCAGCATTACTTTGATTCCCAATTCAGACAGAGACCTACAAAAAAAGAGAACTACAGGCCAATATTCTTAATGAATACAGATGCAAAAATGCTCAGCAAGATATTAGCAAATGGAATTCAAAAGCATATAAAAATAATTATCTAAAATGACCAAGTGAGATTCATTCCTGGGTTACAGGGCTGGTTCAATATCCACAAATCCATCAATGTGAGCAAATCCATCACATCAACAAAAGAAAAGATAAAAACCATTTGGTCCTGTCAATAGATGCAGAAAAAGCATTTGACAAAAGACAGCATCCTTTCTTAAAAAAAACCCTCGAGAAAGTTGGGATAGAAGGAACTAACTTAAACATTATTAAAGTAATTTATGAAAAGCCCATGGCTAATATCATCATCAATGGGGAAAAACTGAGAGCTTTCCCCCTGAGATCAGGAACACAACAAGGATGTCCATTCTCACCATTGTTGCTTAACATAGTACTAGAAGTCCTAGCATCAGCAATCAGACAACAAAAGGAAATAAAAGGCATCAGAATTGATAAAGATGAGGTCAAACTATCACTTTTCACAGATGACATGATACTCTACATGGAAAACCTGACAGATTCCACCAGAAGCCTACTAGAACTGATCCATGAATTCAGCAACTTGGCAGGGTACAAAATCAATGTACATAAATTGGTTGCATTTTTATACATCACTAATGGAGCAACAGAAAGAGAAATCAAGAAACTGATCCCATTTGTAATTGTGCAAAAAAATAAAATAAGATACCTTGGAATAAACCTAACCAAGGATGTAAAAGATCTGTATGATGAAAACTATAGAAAACTTATGAAAGAAATTGAAGAAGTCACAAAGAAATGGAAAAACATTCCATGCTCATAGATCAGAAGAATAAACATTGTGAAAATGTTATTATTACCAAAAGCAATCTTCACATTCAATGCAATCCCAATCAAAATTGCACCAACAATCTTCCCAAAGCTAGAATAAACTATCCTAAAATTCATATGGAACCACAAAAGACCCCGATTAGCCAAAGTAATATTGAAGAAGAAAACCAAAACAAGAGGCATCACAATCCCAGACTTTATCCTCCACTACAAAGCTGTCATCATCAAAACAGTATAGTATTGGAACAAAAACAGATACATAGACCAATGGAACAGAATAGAGAATCCAGAACTCTATCCACAAATGTATGGCCAATTAATCTTTGACAAAACAGAAAAGAGTATCCAATGGAAAAAAAGATAACCTCTTTAGCAGGTGTTGCTGGGAGAACTGGACAGCAACATGCAGAAGAATGAAACTAGACCACTTTCTTATACCATACACAAAAAGAAACTCAAAATGGCTGAAGGACCTGAATGTGAGACAGGAAACCATCAAAACCCTAGAGGAGAAAGCAAGTAATATCCTCTTGTGACTTCTGCCACAGCAATTTCCTACTCGACATATCTCCAACGACAAGTGAATCAAGAACCAAAGTGAACCACTGGGACCTCATCAAGATAAAAAGCTTCTGTAGGGCAAAGGAATCAAGAAAACTAATAGGCAACCAATGAAATGAGAAAAAATAGTTGCAAATGACATACGGGATAAAGGGCTAGTATCCAAAATCTACAAAGAACTCATCAAACTCCACATCGGAAAAACAAATAATCCAGTGAAGAAATGGGCAGAAGACATGAACAGACACTTCTCCAAAGAGGACATCCAGATGGCCAACAGAAACTCAACATCAGGGAAATACAAATCAAAACCACAGTGGGATACAACCTCATCCTGGTTAGAGTGGGTAAAATGAACAAACCAGGAGACTATAGATGCTGGCGAGGATGGAGAAACGGGCACCCTCCTACACTGTTGGTGGGAATGTAAACTAATGCAGCCACTCTGGAAAACAGTGTGGAGGTTCCTCAAAAAAAAAAAAAAAAAAGCAATAGAACTCCTGTATGACCCATCAATAGCACTGGCAGGAATTTACCCAAGGGATACAGGAGTGCTGATGCATAGCAACCAATGTTTATAGCAGCACTTTCAACAATAGCCAAACCATGGAAAGAGACTAAATTCCCATCAACTGATGAATGGATCAAGAAGATATGTTTTATATATGGAATGGAATACTATATGGCAATGAGAAATAATGAAATCTGGCCATTTGTAACAACGTGAATGGAACTCAAGGGTGTTACACTAAGTGAAATAAGTCAGGCAGAGAAGGACAAATACCATATGTCTTCGCTCATATGTGAAACTGGAGAACTTAACAGAGGACCACGGGGGAGGGGAAGGGGAAAAATAGTTAAGGAGAGAGAGGGGGAGGCAAACCATAAGAGTCTCTTAAATACTGAGAACAAACTGAGTGTTGATGGGGTGAGAGTGGAAAAGTGGTGATAGGCATGAAGGAGGACAATTGTTGGGATGTGTACTGGGTGTATATGGGAACCAACTTGAAAATAAACTATAAAAGAAAAGAAATATGCAAAATGTGGCCATCTTTCCTCTCCTCTTTCTGCTTCCAAAAGTTTTTTTTACAAACCTTTCTAGTGGCTGCTAACCCTCCACCCATTGCTTTCCCACTGAAGTATCAGTGACTTCAGAGAATGCCTCACCTGGGGACCTTCCTTCTAGGACTTATTACTTGATGTGTTAGTCTCCTTGGCCTGCAATCCATAAATAAAACAAATTGAGAAATTTCTTTTCTCAAAGTTCTATAGGCCAGAAATCCAAAATTAAGGTTCAGCAAGGACATGCTTCCTCTGAAGGCTCTAGGGAAGAATCTTTCCTTGTCTCTTCCAGATTCTGGTGGCTCCTGGCATTTCTTAGTTTATCAATGCATCACTCCAACCCTTGCCTCCATGTTCTCACAGACTTCTTCCTTACATATATTGCCATATCTTCGCATGGTCATACTTATGAGGGCATCAGTTATTAGATTACAGTCCTCCTTAATAATATGACCTCATCTTAAATAACTATATCTTCAAAGATTTTACTTCCAAAAAATTTACATTTTGAGGTTTCAGGTACATGGAAAAAATTTATGGACACAAAATTTGTGAATTTTTAATGTAAAATAATATATTTTTGTTAGTGGAAGAATGATGATAAATGTTAAATGGAAAATTTCAAGACAGTGGAGTTAGATTAAAAGAACAGTTTTAGAGACAGTATAGACATTCAAAGGTTCACAGATCCCTTATCAAACAGAGAAATATACAACTCGTGTTGATTTATTTTTGGAAACAAATACACACACACACACACACACACACACATCAACAACCAACTGGAAGCTTTAGTTACTCTTTAAATATTAGGCTTTGGGAAATATCAAAATCACATTACACATCTTTGTTTCTACCTTTGTGGATACCTGGGGTTCTGGGACTATGAATGGAAGGTCCTGCTCTCAACCATGTTGGTACCATGTATATACAGTGATATCAAACTTGGGAATCTGGATTCCCACATTTGGCATTCACTAGTACAAAACCAGTACTAGTACTTGGGCAATCTTCCAGGAACAAAACCACTTATTTTACATATGAAGAAACTGAGACCCATTCTGAATACAAGTGAGCTTGTGTGTGTGTGTGTGTGTGTGTGTGTGTGTGTGTGTGTGTGTGTGTATACACATACATACATACTATGTAGTAGCCTGGACTGCTTCATAAGCAGAATTTGTTTTATGCTGAAATCTCCATTCTTCTGGCCTACACTAAAGCACCATCATCCAGAATTCACCTTGGGATTAAACAGTGAATATTGCTTTTTGAGCATTCACTTTAAATGTAAATTCTCCCTTGATGAGAAGTAGGGAAGATGACTGACTTACACTAATAAATATGGGTTTATTTTGGGGCAGCATACCAGAAGTAAGGCTATACCACCTAGGGAAATGTAATCCAAAAGCAAACAGGCAGAGTTGAGGCAACTTAAACATTGTGCTGATAGCAGATCCTGCGACAAATTTTCAGAACCTAGAATGAGTTAAGTATTTTGACCATAAGTCCACTCCCTGCTAGTCTTCAAATATTCTAGCCAATTTGATGGCATTTGTCCTGACCTTCTTCAGGACCTCTGTGAAAGCATTAAAATTAATCTTTCTTTAAAACTAAAATTATCTCACCAGCCTTTCTTCTACTACTACTCCCCTCACACACATATCTCCCCAACAAACACAGGCATAATTTAAACAAGCCAATAAATAAATAAATAAATAAATAAATAAATAAATAAATCTTTCCTCAGAATAGTTTCATTGGTACAAATGGCCATATTTCATTCTTTCTCATTGCCATGTAGTACTCCATTGTATATATATATATATATATATATACACCACATCTTCTAGATCCATTCATCAAGTGATGGACATTTAGGCTCTTTCCATGATTTAGCTACTGTAGAAAGTGCCGCTATGAACATTGGGGTACACATACTCCTATGTGTGAGCGCTTCTGTATCTCTTGAATAAATCCCTAGCAGTGCTATTGCCTAAATGTCCATCATCTGATGAATGAATGGACCTCGAGGGTGTCATGCTAAGCGAAATAAGTCAGGCAGAGAAGGACAGATACCATATGTTTGCACTCATAGGTCTAACAGGAGAACAGGAGAAACCTAATGGAGGACCAAGGGGAGGGGAAGGGGGAAAGAGAGTTGGGGAGAGAGAGGGATGCAAAACCTGAGAGACTAATGAATACTGAAAAGAAACAGGGTTGAAGTGGGAGGGGGAAATGAGGTGGTGGTAATGGAGGAGGGCACTTGAGGGGAAGAGCACTGGGTGTTATATGGAAACTAATTTGACAATAAACTATTTTTAAAAAATAAATTAAGAAAGGAAAATGTTGAGATAAAATCAGCTGATAGAACCCATTCAAAGTCTATCAGGTTGTGTGTGTGTGTGTGTGTGTGTGTGTGTGTGTTTTATTTATAACAAAGGCTAACCTCTACTGGGCAGTGAGGAGCCAGGAGCTATATTTTTTAATGTTTTTTATTTATTTTTAAAAGAGAGAGACACACAGAGCATGAGCAGGGAGGGGCAGGGAGAGAATGAGACACAGGATCCGAAGCAGGCTCCAGGTCTGAACTTTCAGCACAGAGCCAGACGTGGGGCTCAAACTCAACGAACCGTGAGATCATGACCTCAGCTGAAGTCAGACACTTAACCAACTGAACCACCCTGGCGCCCCTCTATCAGTCCTTTTTGAGTGAGAGAGCTAATGGGTGCCAGTAGCTTAATAAATTAAGAAAATATATAGGGCAGGGGAACCTAGGTGGTTCAATCCCTTAAGCATCTGAATCTTGATTTTCAGCTCATGTCATGATCTCACAGATTGTGGAATTGAGCCCTGCATGTGCTCTGCGCTGACAGCTTTGGATTCTCTCTTTTCCTCTCTGTTCCACTCCTGCTCATGCTCTTTCTCAATAAATAAATAAATAAATAAATAAATAAATAAATAAATAAACTTTTTTAAAAAAGGAAAAGAGAAACAACCTCCACACTGTTTTCTACAGTGGCTGTACAAGTTTACATTCCCACCAACAGAGGCAATAGAGTTCTCCTTTCTACACATACTCACCAACATCTGTTGTTTCCTGAGTTGTTAACTTAGCCATTCTGACCAGTGTGAGGTGTATCTCATTGTGGGTTTGATTTGTATTTCCCTGATGATGAGTGATGCTGAGCATCTTTTCATGTGTGTGTTTGTCATTCGGATGTCTTCTTTGGAAAAGTGTCTATTCATGTCTTCTGCCCATTTTTTTCTTTGGATTATTTATTTTGGGGGTGTTGAGTTTGGTAAGTTCTTTGTTGATTTCGGATACTAACCCTTTATCCAATATGTCATTTGCAAGTATCTTCTTCAATTCAGTCAGTTGCCTTTTAGTTTTGTTGATTGTTTCTGCTGTGCAGAAGCTTTTTTATCTTGATGAGGTCCCAATAGTTCATTTTTGCTTTTATTTCCCTTGCCTCCAGAGATGTGACAAGTAAGAAGTTGCTGCAGCTGAGGTTGCTGCCTGTAGAATTTTGATAGTCTTATGTCTCACCTTTAGGTTTTTCATCTATTTTTCCATTTTGTATATGCTGTAAAAAAAAAGGGGGGGGGGCCAGTTTCATTCTTCTGCATGTTGCCGTCCAGTTCTTTCAGTACCATTTCCATTGGATACCCTTTCCTGCCTTACCAAAGATTAGTTGGCAATATATTTGTGGGTCCATTTCTGCATTCTCTATTCTATTCCATTGATCTATATGTCTGTTTTTGTGCCATACCATACTGTCTTGATGATGATAGCTTTGTAGTAGAGGCTAAAGTCTGGGATTGTGATGTCTCCCTCTTTGGTTTTCTTCTTAAATATCACTTTGGCTCTTCGGGGTCTTTTGTGGCTCCATACAAATTTTAGGATTGTTTGTTTTAGGTCTGTGAAGAATACTGGTGCTATTTCATTAGGGATTACATTGAATATGTAGACTGGTTTTGGTAGTATTGATGTTTTAACAATATTTGTTTTCCAATCCATTAGGGTGAATGTTTTTCCATTGCTTTGTGTCTTCTTCAATTTTCTTCATAAGCTTTCTATGGTTTTCAGCATACAAATCTTTTACCTCTTTGGTTAGGATTATTCATAGGTATTTTATTTTTGGTGCAGTTGTAAACTGCTGCTTATCCATTTATTAGCTGCAATTCTTAATCTCTAAGCTTTAACTGTTTACTCCATTGGGAATGCCCTTTTCTTCATCCATTCTAATTTCACCCTCACAGTGGGGTGATGAAATCTTACCTTCCTTTCAAAATCCAACCTAAAAGCTCGACTCAAAAGTTACCACTTTCACTAAACCTTCTCAGGTCCTACCCCTCACTCCTTTTCCACCCACCTCATCACATTCACAAGCTTGCTCTCTATTTTCTACTTTCATAGGACTTTATCTGCATCTCTTATATGACATTTAACAATAGGAAATTTCTTCATTATTAATACTGAAGTATACATTTTGCTTGCTTTACTGGATGTAAACTCTTTGATTCTCTATAGATTATAGGATCTTTGATTCTATATAGATTATAGAATACATGCCCCAAATACACACACACACACACACACACACACACACACACACACACAGCACAGTGGCTTTAGCTGCCTGGATGCTCAATAAATATTTGTCGCAAAATCATATTAATAATGGTGGCTTCACATTCAAATGTTGAGAATATTTTTTTGGTGCATTAGATAAGCTGATACATGAAATTTAATGGCAATCCTTTACCCTTTCAATATGATTTTATTATCAGCTACAACTCAACAAATGCCTATTGTTAGGTACAAAGATTATTTCTAATCTTCACGACAACTAAGTAATGACCTATTATTATCCTCTAATTTCCAGATGAGGAAAATGAGTCTCAGAGATTTTAAGTAAATTTGCCAAGATCACACAGCTAATAAAGAACAGAGTTACAAATTTAATCGTAGACTTGCCCTATTTCAAAGCCAGCTTTCTTTCCATTAGCACTTGTACAACTCTTATCTCATTTGTATCACACAACAAAAATGTGAAGTTGGCAAGGTTGGCTATATGCCTCCCTCAACACTCCATTCCCTGTCGCATCTTTCATCAGTACACTCCAATCTTCTTCTTCAGTCCCACTGAGGGTCTATCACCGCTCCTTTAGCCGTCTCTAACCCTATGGAAACTCTATCACTCCCATTGCCTGATTAACACCTTTATAGGCAAGTCTGAACACTAAAAGGTCTCCTATCATGTGATTTTTAATGGTTTATGCTAAACTGTAAAAAATTTTAACTTTGAATGACCGAAATGTACATATGGTCAGTTTTAAAGCCTCTTTATAGATCTTCTGATATCTTTCCTTCTCCCTAACTCCCACCCTCCTTCCCCTATTCTCCTTTCCCCCTGCCCTCTCTCTTATGATTTGCTGATGCCATAAGCTCTGACTTTGTCTGCCTTCTGGGTGAACCAGCACTGGCAAACTTCAGAGTAAGGATCCAGGAAGTAGAGGAGAGGTCTAGATCCCTACATGAAAGACATACCCACAAGGTAGATTATAGCAGTCCCTTATTCCCCTGTTAGGATGTGATGGTGGTTACTTCACCCCTTAGTTATGGCAGTCTGTTTAGCACATCAAGAGTTTAATAAAGCCAGGGCATTGAAATAATTAAGCAAATTTGCTAACATCAGAAGGCATATTGGACTAGTCTTATAAAGAAATGAAGTATAGAGCCATCCAAATGGTGTAATATGAAGGATATCAAAATGATGCCTTTTCCCAGAACATCTTTACAAACAGAAATGTCTTGAAAAGGTTGCAGCTTTTCAGAATATCCTATGAAAATGAAAATGCCCCAAGAAAGCTGTTTTAGAACTCTGAGGTAATACCACATTAGGGATTCATTTTCCAAAGTGACAGTGGATCAGAGGAAAAGGCCACCCAAGTATGCATAGGACAAGAAATAGAATGAGAAGATGGGACATGTCATAAAGGAAGATAAAAGGGTGACAAATTTTGACTCCTTCAGAATTGTACTATTCTTGTTCCTGTCACTTTACCATATGCTCTGGATTCCAGTCATATGAATAAGGAGAATTCTTTCAAAGCTTTGGAAAGGAACTGGGAACTCCAGCTGTCCAAGTGCTATACAGTGCTTATGACAACAAAAATTTTCAAATTGTACTTAGCACATTATCAGTTAAACTTATAAAAGTGCTTCAGGCTCTAATGAAACCATTAGAATAACATGTTCAACAAAATAGACACGACATTGGTACTGCCCCCAAAGGGTAACTGAGCATTGTGCCAGAGTAATCTGTCATAATCTGTTGTAATCTCTCAGATAATTTGTTCTGTTAACTCTTTACCAGGACAGAAAGAAGAAGGGCGCAGGAGCTTGAGTTGCTTGAAGATGCAACTCAGCCAGCAGTGGGGAGGAAGACCCTGGCACAGACCTGAAATGTTTTATATTGTACATTTGCCCTCCCAAAATTATGATTCTTAGTGCAATGTACAAAGTAGAATTTCAAATTATTCAATCTATTTCTTTTCTCCTTAAACTAAAAATTCAGCATGTGTAATTTATTAACATAACTGTTATAACTGTGCAGTCTTTTTATATTTGTTAATGAACACATTTGTCTTATATCTCCCTGAAAATTCATTTGCCCAGTGGACATTTATTTAAAATGTTTTGTAAGCATTATAAAAGCTCCATAAATTTCAGTGTCGTGAGTGTAAGAAGAAGGATTAAAGTATAGGTGAAACATGATAATTTCTTTTTTTGTTGTTTAAATACCAGGATTATTACCTTTTTAAAATGTTTATTTATTTTTGAAAGAGCACCAGTTGGGGAGGGGCAGAGAGAGGGGGACATAAGTTTGAAGCAGGGTCCACACTGACAGCAGTGAGCCCCATTTGGGGCTCAAATTCACAAACACTGACATTGTGACCCAAACTGAAGTCACACACTCAACCAACTAGGGCACCCAAGCACACCAAAACATAAGAATTTCAATGTGATTATTTCCCTATTTGTACTTTGAGACTAATTCAGGATATTAAAACTACTTTAGTCATTCTGAAAAATGCAGTGCAGTTCTTTTATTCTACTCAAAGGAGAAAAATTCTGTAAGTTTAGGCAGTTTGGAACTTGTATTTTAAAGACACTGAATTTGGTCTTTGTTCTTCAGCAGGAGCGTAGGTATGAGGAGAAAGGTCCCTATATTTACCCACTGGGTAAATAAGCCTGTAGGCAAGGCACTGTTTACTACTCTAGTCCACGGACTCTTAAAAAAAATCTATCTTGGTTACTCCGCAGTCCTCTTTTTAATCAGCTCATCTTCCTGATCAGGTGCCTCAAATTCTGATTCTAAACCATTATTTGGTAAACTGAATCATTCATAACCCAGCTAAGTAGGAAAATAAGAAGAAGAAAGCTTCTGAGTGGTGAAAAATCAATGTCGTAAAAGCCATGCACTGTAGGTTTCTTCATATGAAAGCCATTGCTCATCCCTACACAATTCTAGCAAGTTTACCTATCCAGTTTTCCAACTCACAGATGTTTAAAAATAATAAATTAAAATGAAGTTACTGCTGCTACAGCTTATTATTATTATCAACCTTTATTACATGTTACTAACTACTATTTTGCTGAGGTTTTTACATGTGTTATTCACTAATCTTTGCAGCAAGTCTATAAATTTAAACATAACTAATAGCTTCACTTGACAGTTTCATAAACTGAATTTTAGATTAAATTTTAGGAATAAGTAATTTTTACATTTGTTTATATTTAGTATGGACAGGCATATAGGTAACAGTGTGAAGGACTATGACACAACCTGAGAGCAAAAGATTATAAAAACATTTTTAAGAGAGAAATTACATGCAGTTGAATAGTATAGCAATTTGGAGGTATTTAATTTGGAGACAGACCACATTATACCTCTCAGCACTTTCTGAATGTAATATGGTGGAGCAAAACACAGTAAAGGACTGGTTTGTGTAATTATGTCCCCCAAGCCATTAAAAATAAATTAAATTAAGTTCCAAATGTTTTACTTAAAAATGTAGAAAGAAATGTAATGCATACTATAAATATTTATTTATATTTTTTAGTCAGTAAGGTAAAGCTCAACTGTGTATTTTTGATTCTCAAAGAGAAGTCTTCAGTGTTCTGAAAAAGTCATAAAAATGGAACATATTATTCCCTGATGATGGTGGTATTTTTTATGTGTGGTGTGTTTATTTTTTATATAGTTAATTGTCAAGTTGGTGTCCATGTAACACCCAGTGCTCATCTGAACAAGTGCTCTCCTCCAAGGCAATCACCCATTTTCATTTCTCCACTACCCTCCATCAACCCTCAGTTTGTTCTCAGTATTTAAGAGTCTCTTGTGGTTTGTCACCCTCCCTCTTCTTAACTATTTTCCCCCTTTCCTTCCTCTATGGTCCTCTATTATTTTCCCCTGTTCCACATATGGATGAAAACATATGGTATCTGTCTTTCTCTGCCTGAGTTATTTCACTTAGCATAACACCCTCTAGTTCCTTCCGTGTTGCTACAAATGACCAGATTTCATTCTCTCATCGCCATGTAGTATCCCATTGTATATAGAAATGACATCTTCTTGATCAGTTCATCAGTTGATAGCCATTTAGGCACTTTCCATAAATCGGCTATTGTTGAAAGTGCCACTATGAACATTGGGGTACATGTGCTCCTATGCATCACCATTTCTGTATCCCTTGGGTAAGTCCCTAGCAGTGCTATTGCTGGGTCATATGGGAGTTCTATTGTTAGTTTTTGAGTAACCTCCACACTGTTTTCTAGAGTGGCTGCATTAGTTTACATTCCCACAAACAGGGTAGGAGGGTGCCCGTTTCTCCACATCCTCTCCAGCATCTATAGTCACCTGGTTTCTTCATTTTACCCACTCTAACTGGCGCAAGGTTGTATCCCAGTGTGGTTTTGATTTGTATTTCCCTGATGATGAGTGACGTTGGGCATCATTTTATGTGTCTGTTGGCTATCTGGATATGCTCTTTGGAGAAGTGTCTACACATGTTTCCTGCCCAATTCTACACTGGATTATTTGTCTTTCCAGTGTGGAATTTGGTGAGTTACTTATAATATTTGTATACTAGCCCTTTATCCGATATGTCATTTGCAACTATCTATTCCCATTAATTTCAGTTACGTATTAGTTTTGTTAATTGTTTCCTTTACTGTGCAGAAGCTTTTTATCTTGATGAGGTCTCAATTCATTTTTGCTCTTGAATCCCTTACCTTTGGAGATGTGTTGAGTAAGAAATTCCTGTGGAGGAAGTCGAGAAGGTTGTTTCTTGCTTTCTCCTCTAGGGTTTTGATGGTTTCCTGTCTCACATTCAGGTCCTTCAGCCATTTTGAGTTCATTTTTGTGTATGGTGTAAAAAAAGTGGTCTAGTTTCATTTTTTTGCATATTGCTGTCCAGTTCTCCCACACCACCTGTTAAAGAGGCTGTGTTTTTTCCACTGGATACTCTTTCCTGCTTTGTCAAAGATTAATTGCCCATACATTTGTGGGTCCAGTCCTGGGTTCTCTATTCTATCCCAATGGTCTATATGCCTGTTTTTGTACCAATACCATACTGTCCTGATGATGACAGCTTTGTAGTAGAGGCTAAAGTCTGGGATTGTGATGCTTCCCGTTTGGTTTTCTTCTTCAATATTACTTTGGCTCTTCAGGGTCTCTTGTGGTTACATACAAATTTTAGGATAGTTTGTTATGGCTTTGGGAAGAATGCTAGTGCAATTTTGATTGGGATTGCATTGAAGCTGTAGATTGCTTTTAGTAACAATGACATTTTAACAATGTTTATTCTTCCAATCCCGAGCATGGAATGTTTTTCTATTTCTTTGTGACTTCTTCTATTTCTTTCATAAGTTTTCTTTTTTTTTTTTTTCCCAAGAACCAATAGTTTATTTGGAAAATGTGAGAGCACCAGGAGGAGAGGGGAGATGCAACAAAAGAAAGAGAGTCAATAATGAAGCCATTATCAAACTAGCTTCCCCTGAGGCAACCAGAGTTCACTTCCTTTGCAAATGGTATAAAATAAAACCTATTACAGTAATTCCACCTAAGAACAGAGAAAGCCTGTGTATTTGTATACTGGCTCTCATCAGTCATTGGTTGAGGGCTGAAGGATATTAATTAGCTAGTATTTTCAATATGCCAAATGCAAATTGAGCAGCCTTTGTAGATTCAGAGAAAGCTCTCAGGCAAACAGAGGCAGATACTGATAGAGGTCAACCTTAGCAAACCAAGGCAGTAAGCCAGAGGTACATGGGCAGGTACCCAAGATGCTAGGATAGCTTTTTATGTCTTTATTTTTTTTAGTAACATCTTTTTTCTTAAGTAGTTTATTGTCAAATTAGTTTCCATACAACACCCAGTGTTCTTCCCCTCAAGTGCCCTCCTCCATCACCACCACCTCTTTTCACCCCTCCCCCTTCAACCCTCAGTTCGTTTTCAGTATTCAATAGTCTCTCAAGTTTTGCGTCCCCCTCTCTCCCCAACTCTCTTTTCCTCTTCCCCTCCCCATGGTCCTCCATTAGGTTTCTCCTGTTCTCCTGTTAGACCTATGAGTGCAAACATATGGTATCTGTCCTTCTCTGCCTGACTTATTTCGCTTAGCATGACGCCCTCGAGGTCCATCCATTTTCCTACAAATGGCCATATTTCATTTTTTCTCATTGCCATGTAATACTCCATTATATATATATACCACATCTTCTTGATCCACTCATCAGGTGATAGACATTAAGGCTCTGTCCATGTTTTGGCTATTGTTGACAGTGCTGCTATGAACATTGGGGTACATGTGCTCCTATGCATCAGCACTTCTGTACCCTTGGGTAAATCCCTACCAGTGCTAATGCTGGGTCATCAGATAAAGTATCCAAAATCCAAGGAACTCATCAAACTCCACACCCAAAAACAATTAACCCAGTGAAGAAATGGGCAGAAGACATAAACAGACACTTCTCCAAAGAGGACATCCAGATGGCCTACAGGCACATGAAACGATGCTCAACATCACTCATCATCAGGGAAACACAAATAAAAACCACACTGAGATACCACCTCACGCCAGTTAGAGTGGCTAAAATGAACAAATCAAGAGACTATAGATTCTGGCGAGGGTGTGGAGAGACAGGCACCCTCCTACACTGTTGGTGGAAATGTAAACTGGTGCAGCCGCTCTGGAAAACAGTGTGGAGGTTCCTCAAAAAACTATCCATTTTCATAAGTTTTCTATAGTTTTCATCATACAGATCTTTTACATCTTTGGTTAGGTTTATTCCTAGATATTTTACGTGGGGTTTTTTTGGAAACTATGAATGTGATTAGTCTTGATTTCTCTTTCTGTTGCCTCGTTATTGGTGTATAAAAATGCAACCGATTTCTGTACGTTGATTTTGTACCCTGTGGCCTTTCTGAATTCGTGGATCAGTTCTAGAAGGCTTCTGGTGGAGTCTGGCAGGGTTTCCATGTAGTGTATTATGTCATCTTCGAAAAGTGAATTTGACTTCATCTTTGCCGATTCTGATGCCTTTTATTTCCTTTTGTTGTCTGATTGCTGATGCTAGAACTTCCAGCACTATGTTAAACCACAGTGATGAGAGTGAGCATCCCTGTCGTGTTCCTGACCTCAGGGGGAAAGCTCTCAGTTTTTTCCCATTGAGGATGATATTAGCTGTGGGCTTCTCATAAATGGCTTTTATGATGTTTAAGTAAGTTCCTTCTATCCCGACTTTCTCGAGGGTTTTTATTAAGAAAGGATGCTGTATTTTGTCAAATGCTTTTTCTGCATCTATTGACAAGATCATATGGGTTTTTTTCTTTTATTTTGTTAATGTGATGTATCACATTGATTGATTTGCGAATATTGAACCAGTCCTATAACCCAAAAATGAATCCCATTTGATCATGGTGGATAATTCTTTCTATATGCTGTTCTATTGGATTTGCAAGTATCTTGTTCAGGATTTTTGCATCCATATTCATCAGGGATATTGGCCTGTAGGTCTCTTTTTTTTTTTCTGGGTCTCTGTCTGGTTGTGAATCCATGTGATGCTAGCTTTGTAGAATGAGTCCAGAAGTTTTCTTTACATTTCTATTTTTTTGTAGTATCTTGAGAAGAATGGGTATTAACTCTGCTTTAAATGTCTGGTAGAATTCCCAAGGGAAGCCATCTGGCCCAGGGCTCTTATTTGTTAGGAAGTTATTGATAACTGATTCATTTTCTTCACTGGTTATGGGTCTGTTCAGATTTTCTATCTCTTCTTGTTTGAATTTTGTTAGTGTGTGTGCATTTAGAAATTTGTCCATTTCTTCTAAGTTGTCCAGTTTGTTGGAATATAATTTTTCATAGTATTCCCTGATAATTGCTTGTATTTCTGAGGGGTTGTTTGTAATAAATCCATTTTCATTCATGAGTTTGTCTATTTGGGTGCTTTCTCTTTTCTTTTTCAGAAGCCTAGCTACAGGTTTATCAATTTTGTTTATTTTTTAAAAAAACAACTCTTGGTTTTATTGGTCTGCTCAAATGGTGTTTTGTTTTTTGGATTCTATATTGTTTATTTCTGCCCTGATCGTTATTATTTCTCTTCCTCTGCTGAGTTTGGGGTGTTCTTGCTGCTCTGTTTCTACTTCCTTTAGGTGCACTGTTAGGTTTTGTATCTGCGCTTTTTCTAGTATCTTGAAATACATCTGGATTGCAAAGTACTTTCTTCTTAAGACTGCCTTTGTGGCTTCCAAAGAGTTTGAATTGTTATATTTTCATTTTCATTTGTTTACAATATTATATTTTTTAATTTTCTCTCTAATTTCCTGGTTGGCTCATTCGTTCTTCAATAGGGTGTTCTTTAACTTCCATGTTTTTGGAGGTTTTCCAAACTTTTTCCTGTGATTGATTTCAAGTTTCATAGCATTGTGATCTGAAAGTGTGCATGGTATAATCTCAATTTTTTCACATTTATTGAGGGTTGCTTTGTGACCCAGTATGCGATCTATCTTAGAGAATGCACTGTGTGCACTAGAGAAGAAATGGAAATCCATAGCTTCAGGATATAGAGTCTTAAATATATCTGTCAAATCCATCTGGTTCAATGTGTTGTTCAGGTCCTTTGTTTCCTTAGTGATTTTCTGCTAGTTGATCTATCCATTGCTGTAATTGGAGTATTAATGTCCCCTGCAATTAGCACATTCATATCAATAAGATTGCTTATGTTTGTGATTAATTGTTTTATTTATTTGGGTGCTCCCAGATTCATTGCATAGACATTTAACATTGTTAGCTCTTCCTGATGGATAGATTCTGTAACTGTTATATAATGCCATTCTTCATCTTCTGTTACTGCCTTAATTTTTAAAGTTCAGTTTGTCAGATATAAGTATGGCTACTCCAGCTTTCTTTTGACCTCCGGTAGCATGATAGATATTTCTCCATCCCCTCACTTTCAATCTGCAGGTGTCCTCAGGTCTAAAATGAGTCTCTTGTAGACAGCCAATAGATGGGTCTTGTTTTTTATACATTCTGATACCCTATGTATTTTGATGGGAGCATTTAGTCCATTTACATTCAGTGTTATTATTGAAAAATATGGGTTTAGAATCATTGTGTTCTCTGTAAGATTCATGCTTGTAGTGGTATCCCTAGTACTTTGTGTTCCTTGCAACATTTCCCTCATAGAATCCCCCTTAGGATTTCTTGTATGTCTGGCTTCGTGGTGATAAATTCCTTCCATTTTTGTTTGTTTGGGAAAGCCTGTATCTCTCCTTCTATTCTAAATGACAAGCTTGCTGAGTAAAGGGTTCTTCGCTGCATATTTTTTCTGTTCATCACTTAAAGATTTTCTGTAATTTTGTCCTGGCCTACCAAGTTTCAGTAAATTGGTCTGCAACTACCCTGATGTGTCTCCCTTTGTATGTTAGGGCCCTTTTATCCCTAGCTGTTTTCAGAATTCTCTCTTTATCTTTATATTTTGCCAGTTTCACTATTATATGTCATACAGAAGATCAATTCAGGTTACATCTGAGGGGAGTTCTCTGTGCCTCTTGGATTTCAACGTCTGATTCCTTCCCCATATTGGGGAAATTCTCAGCTTTAATTTGTTCAAGTACCGCTTCAGTACCTTTCTCTCTCTTCTTCTCCATCAGGAATTTCTATGACACAGATATTGTTCCGTTTGATTGCATCACTCAGTTTTCGAATTCTCCTTTTGTGCTCCTGGATCAGTTTATCTCTCTTTTTCTATAATTCTTTCTTCTAATTCACCTTTTCTCCCCTCTGCCTTTTCAATCCGTGCAGTGACCACATCCATTTTATTATGCCACTCGTTTGTAGCATTTTTAAATTCATCATAACTATTTTTAGGTCCATAATCTTTGTAAAAATAGTGTCTCTCCTATCTTCCATGCCTTTTTCAAGCCCAGTGATTAATTGTATGACTATTGTTCTAAATTTTTGGTCAGTTATTTTGCTTATATCTGCTTTGAGCAATTCTTTGGCTGTCACTTCTTCCTGGAATTTCTTTTGAGCAGAGTTCTTCCATTTTGTCATTTTGGCTGGCTTTCCATCTCTTGTCAGTTTTAAAAGCTTGTTATGCACTTTGCACCTGTGAGTACTGCTATATTAAAGGAGGCTCATAGACTGTCTAGGGCCTGTCCAATCAGGAAGTGTTCTTTTAAGGGTTTCCCTTGGTCTCTCTTGTTGAGACTTTGGTTATTTTATTTTTCTACTCATAGTGATATTTGGGACTCTCTACCATGTGTACTTTGGATTGTTCCTTTAGGTAGCCTTAGAAAGGAAAACAGACAGACAAAAAACGGAAGAAAAGCACACAACTGCACAAAAAAAAAAAAAACAAGCAAACTGAAGAAAAAAGGAGAAAAAAAATCCACAAAACAGAAACAACAACAGACAAAGGATAGTCTAAAAGCATAAAACCAGAAATTCCAGCTACAAATAAAGAGCTATATAGAGGCAGTGTTGATAGAAAAGCATATACAAAGAGAGAAATGACTGCATTGGGGAGAAAGAGAGATTGAATATTGACTAGGTTGAGAGACTGAAAGCCTTAATTCAGGGAGAGAAAAAGGAGAATATGGCAGAAGGTGAGGAGAAAAAAACAAATGAAGATAATGTCATGAAAAGAGCCTAAATGTCCATCACCTGATGAATGGATCAGTAAGATGTGGTATATATATACAATGGAGTACTACATGGCAATGAGAAAAAATAAAATATGGCCATTTGTAGGAAAGTGGGTGGACCTGGAGGGTGTCATGCTAAGTGAAATAAATCAGGCAGAGAAGGACAGATACCATATGTTTGCACTCATAGGTCAAACAGGAGAAACCTAACAGAGGCCCATAGAAAGGTGAAGGGGGAAAGAGAGTTGGGGAGAGAGAGGGATGCAAATCATGAGAGACTATTGAATACTGCAAACGATCCAAGGGGTGAAGAGGAGGGGGAGGAGGAAGAGAGGTGGTGATAATGGAGGAGGGCACTTGTGCGGAAAACCACTGGGTCTTATATGGAATCCAATTTGACAATAAACTATTTTTAAAAAATAAAGCAATCTACAGATTGAATGCAACAAAAAATATAATGTTACCCTGAGAAAACATATACTCTGATTATTTCAGAAAGAGAGAGAAAGGAAGGTAATGAGGAAGATGTAGAACATGTATCAAGAGAATGAATTAAATATGATTGTTTAAGGAAACCTATAACCAGAATAACTAATCCAGAGGAGGGAAGAGATAAGAATGAGATAAGGGAGAATATATATGAATCGCAAGAATTGTTCTAGAGTTAATCACAGCAATGCATCACTGCTGGTCTTGGCGGAGGGGCTGCTTCTGCAACATCTATCCAGGTTCTGGTAAAAAAAAAAAAAAAAAAAAAAGCAGCTACCCAGTGCAGATGGACGTGGTTTGGTGGAGGCGGGTCTCACCTCCACTGTTGGTCCCGCAGGTCACTCCCTGTGGCCCTGCCTTGGTGGTTGTGGGGAGAAAAATAGCAACCCCCCAGTCCCTTCTCAAATCACGTGTTCCAAAACACTCCTTTGGGTCGATCTCACTGTGCCAAGGATGTAGCCAAGGTGAGCCGTGTTCTGTCTCACAGCCAGCCACGTTTGCAGCTCTTACTCCATGTGCAGTAATGATACCACCCGAAATGTAATCCCCTATGCCAGGGCACTTCCTAGAGGGATTCGAGAAAGGGATTGAAGGGGGACCACTTCCTTCTGATGTTGACTGCGTCCCTTGCATACCGTCTACCCCAGAGGGAATTTCTGGCACTGGGGCACTCAGCTCAAAAAAACCTCCACAGTTAGAGATGGGATCTCTCTCCAAAAGCCCTGCAGTTAGATATGGGATAATAGGCCCATCCTGGGCCTAGGTTTTTCTCTTCTTCAGGTACAGTTCTACTATTCCCCAGCCGCTCTTTCTCTTCCTTTTGTCTCTCTGCAAAAGGGTCTCCTTCCCTCCATGCCTTCGTGTCCCGGCCTATTTGTGTCTTCTCTAGTTCACAAACATGCATGTATGAGGCTGTCTTCTTAGTGGACTCGATCTCTTTTTCTCCCAGACTCTTGTGGTTCAGAGTCCTTTGGCTTTGGCCCTTCATAGTTTGAAAGATGCAAGGGGGACTTATGGAACTCCCTATTTCTCCACCATCTTGCCCTGAACAGGATCATCTCCCTGTCCATGTTGGATGCCATGACGGAAACTGTGCACCTGGCATGTGTGGTGTGTCTCTAAAGACTGAAATATGAAAAGGGAGAAAGGGAATATAACTTGATTTGCAAAAGATTTTGCTCTCCTTTTCAAAGTCTCTGCATTCTGGTTCAGTTAGTCCAGTCAGTTTGCTGTGGTTTGGGCATATTCCATCAACAGGGTTTATCCAGTATGCCGACT
This sequence comes from Helogale parvula, assembly GCA_004023845.1. Lineage (NCBI taxonomy): Eukaryota > Metazoa > Chordata > Mammalia > Carnivora > Herpestidae > Helogale > Helogale parvula. The sequence continues at coordinate 107,939 of PJEM01003594.1, forward strand.
AATGTGGGACTGACCATTTTTTAAGGAGACTTGGGAACATGACTTACTAGATGTGTGATTTGAAGTTGGCAAAGACAATTCCCAACTCCACTCTTTACAAGCACAGAAATAGCTGTCCCTTTGCCCTACCTAAAATGGCCACATGGGCCAGATTCAAGATGTGATTATAATTTGTCATGAGAAGAGAAGGTGAGATTTTTTAAACATTTATTCATTTTTGAGAGACAGAAAGAGAGCACGAGCAGGGGAGGATCAGAGAAAGAGGGAGACTCAGAATCCGAAGCAGGTTCCAGGCTCTGAGCTGTCAGCACAGAACCATCACGGGGCTGAAACTCACTGACCATGAGACCATGACCAGATCCAAAGTCGTACGCCCAACTGACTGAGCCACCAAGGCACCATGAGAAGGTGAGATTTTGAGGTCACTTCTCAAGGTCACTTCTCAAGAGGTCAGCCCTTAGTGGGGTACCTGGGGTTTGCTTCGTGCATCTGAGTGGCTCAAGAAAGAATGAGAACTCTGGGCCAAGAAATTCAGAGTAAGCCAGGGATCCTGCAAGACTGTACCAAGTACCCTTCAACAAAATTGGTCTCATCTACAATCTTACCCTATTATATTTTCCCTAGATCTATTTAAGGTAAAGATCCCAAGAAAACATTTCAAGAAGGGATCTTAGGGACTGGTGGAATGTGTAAGGGGCTGAGGGACTGCAGGCTGCCTTCTAAAAATTAAACAAATGGCCTAGTGTGGATGGAGTAAGGGGGGTTACGTGAGACAGACGTAAAAAATAATGTCCCAAACCACTGTGGTCATTCAGAAACGTTTGCAGATTTTTACAGGGGCTGTGGTATTACTCTCAATTTCCTAGCAAAATATTTATTAAATTAGCCAATGACTGAGTTTATCAGGCTGCCTCACATCAGTACAGCATCTCACTTTCCCTGTGGCTCTAAACTGTGAGATACTGTCAAAAAAAAAAAAATACAAAAACCTTCCCCACATTCTAAATAGCTATGTTACAGAGGAAAATTGGAATGTGTTCTGGAAGTGGGTGTGTTTGATTTCGTTCAGTGTGTGCAGAAAAGGCAAGCCTCCATGGTCACTTAAACAGTTTCCTCCTCAATGATGGGTACACAGACAGCCGAGCTCCTGAACTAAGACTCTAAATGGTAATGTAGATTTATAAAGATTATTTTCTTAACGATTTTGAGGCATATTATAAATAATATGCATATGTCTGCTAAGCACATATATTTAGTTAACTTTTGCTTATTTTCTCCTAAGGCCGGTCTTGTGTGGTTACTTGTGTGGTATGATTTCCGAGGTGTCAGAAAAAGTTTCTACTCAGCCTCCCAAAAATACCTCTTGGGTTGGCTCACCAAAGAGCCTAAAATCTCCACACTGCTCAAACATTTTATTTGATCATTGAAAGCAGCTGTTAAAACCCAAATATTACATTGGGATATTAAGCTGACATAAAAATTTAAAGACTATGTCAAACAAAAAATTATGGTGAAATGCTTCTAATGTTAAATTTTAAAAGTAAAAAGTCAGAAACGCCTGGGTGCCTCAGCCGGTTGAGTTTCTGACTTCACCTCAAATCACGATCTCACAGTTGTTGAGTTCAAGCATAACATCAGGCTCTGTACCAAGATCCTGGAGCCTGGAGCCTATGTTGGATTCTGTTTCCCCATCTGTCTGTCCTATCTCTGCTCGCTTGTGCTCTCTCACTCTCTCTCTCTCTCTCTCTCTCTCTCTCTCTCTCTCTCAAAAATAACTAAACATTAAACAAAATTAAAAAATAAAAAATAAAACAGGAATGCAAAATGGCATACACAGTCTTGATCAGATGTTGTTTTTAAAATGTCATGGGGTCAGAACCAGCACATATGACTCAGCTCATGAATATGAGCCTGTAGTACTAGAAACCAGCATTTAGGCAGGTTTTGTTCTGATTTATTTTGAATGAGTGCCTTCCACAGTTTCTCATCTTCAGATCCCACTCTCTTTACAGTGTATCTCACACCTTCATTGCTGAGCTCCGGAGGCTCCAGGTGACCTGGTAATCAACCTTGGTGGGGCCCAAATACCTACCTCCTGGAAAATTCACAGAGCCTGACATCTGTTAAAAAGGAGATTTTTCTAAAAGGAGCTTTTAGAAGAACTACCCAATTTTCTCTTGGTAGCAAACTGCCAAACCAAGCCCATTTCCAGAGGTGGTGGAGAGCTTAACAGCCTCCTATATTGCTTTGAAGTTGGAGAATGCAATTCTGAAAACCCAAGTGCAGAGGCTGATGGAAGAAAATATCCTACAGGTTTATAAGCCAGAGCTCCAGAAACCCCAAACAACCAAGGAGGTTGAACCACTCCAGAATCCCTCAGAGACCCAGGATCCCAGGAATCCCCAGAAATCCTGGATCTCCCAGCAGCCTAGAAGCACCAAGAATTCCCAGGAGTTGAGGATCCCTCATATCTCAGAGAGCCCCAGGAGCTCCCAGCATTGGAACCCTTAGCAGCCCAGGAGCACCAGGAAACACCAATGATACAGGAAACCCAAAGGAGTTTGGAACCCCCAGCAGCACCAGAGTCTGTGGAGCTTCCAGCAACTCATGAGTCCCAGGCACCTTGAGTGGTCTATGAGCTCTCAGCAGCCTGGAATCCCAAAATCTCCCAAAGGTCAAGAAGCTCCCAAAGCCTCCAATGACCCAGGAAGCCTACAAAGCCATAGAAGCTAAGGAAGCCCAGGAGCTCCCAGATACCTAAGATGCCCCAGTGGCGCAGAAGCCCCAGGATTCAGAGCACCACTATCTTCCAAGTTCCCAGGAACTCCAGGAGGTATGAGAATCCCAAGAAACCTCAATGCATCTGAAGCTCCTTAAGACTCCAACTCTCCAGGAGTCTCTGGAACCTAGAGTGCTCCAGGATCCCCTGGATCCTTTAGATGTCCAGGAATTCTTAGAGCCCTCAGCACCCCAGGAGTCGCTAGAAGGTCTAATAGCTGCTTTGACACCAGCAGGTGCAGAGTTTCCACATTCCCCCAGTGGGTTAGAGGCTGAAGCTTTCTTCCTAGAATACTGCTTAGCCTTCAGTAGAGATGCCTGGAAGCTTTCTGAGTTCCTGGTTCAATTGAATAGTTACATGACAGTCATCAGGCACTTGTATCTTACTGAAGCAGCTGTGATGAGCTTTGTTGGCAAGTGCTTTTCAGATGAGGCAGGAATGTGATTTCAGCCCCTACTAGATATGCAAAGCCCCCTGCTGGAACAATTTGAAATTTTCATACAAGTGCTCCAGGATATTTTTGATAGTCCAGAAAACATGGAAGATGCCAGTAACTGACTGCATCCATCAGCTCTGCCAAGGGGAGGATCCTTCCCATCATTATGTGACCCACATCCATCTCATTTCTCAAGAGCTAAAATGGAATGAAAGCATTCTCTGCATCCTATTGCAAGAAGGGCTTGACAGCTCTATCCCAGATGAACTGTCTCACACAGGCGCAGCCACTGTCCTATCTAATCTGATCACTCCATACCTAGAAGATAAGCTAAGAGGTAGGCCTGATCCAAATCCACAGGGAGCAAGGCCCTCTGAGGAGAGACCTGGGCCTGAGAGTTCACTAGCTGAAAACCAGCCTGTACAGCCGCAAGCAATTGCCCACACCTCAGTGAAGCTGAATGGGCCCATTGCTATGAAGGCCACTTGTGACTTTACTGTGGTCATCCTGGTCATGTTGCCAGAGATTGTCCTTTCAAGCTTCATCATGCAGAGCAGGCAAGAAACATTGAGGTCTGGCAGTAAGGGGGAAACCCAGGTGGGCCAATCTATAAATATGCATCCCCATCACTTCCAATATCCATTTCTCATACTCTATGACTTACTGTTGAAATCCGACTGGGAAGACGACAGTTCTTTCAGCAAGAACTGGCGGATTCGGGCTCCTACAGAAACAACATCGATCATTCTGTGTTTCTTCAAGAGAAGCTGCACATCTGTAAAAATATATTCCCTCTGATGCTTGACATGGTAGATGGGTGTCCACTGATTAATGGACCCATAACCAGGGAAACACCAACTGTGGAAGTTAAAATTGTATACCATGTTGAAAAGCTCCAGTTTGCCCATATTCGTGTGCAATGGAACCCTCTGATTCTTGGAATTCACTGGTTTGAAACACCTGATCCAAACATCAAATGGAGTACCTGCACTGTCGTTTCCATCCCGTTATTGTCACTACAATTGCTTCAGACACAGGTGACATAGAAGATGTCATAATGAAATAAATGCTGAATAGATCTTGTGTCCTAGTGAATGCTCCTAACAACCTGTCTTCTGTTACCTCAGTTGTCATCAGCATTTGCTGCTCAGAATCTTCTGCTGAATCTCTGATAATGAATTTAGGTATTTGTACAATGACGCTGTCTCTTAGATCATGCAATGATCTCAGATCAGGCAATAAACATGATGACTTTGACTTTGACCTGCTTTTTTTCACCAACTCTGCATGCCCCCACCCTGAACCTTGCATTAATGTGGGGCTGTTTTAATTATAATTTATATTAATAATATGCATGAAAATAGATATTAGAAACTAACATTTAAAAAGTATAGTTGTTAGAATGACTTGAATTTTTATCAAGATTTTCTTTAGCACAACAATTGAAACATTTTCTCAATGAAGAAAAATTTGTAAGTGATTTTTTTAAATCAATAAACATTGACAATTTCTACTGATGTTTGAATTATGTCATGGCTTAGCTGAGGGAAGAGGAAAGGGACAAGTGAATCGGGAAAGGGGATTAAAAAACGCTTAAAGCTTGGCTAAGGTCTTGAATATTCCAGGAGTAATCAGGTCAATGGGTGATGGGGTAGGAGAATGGTCATCATAAATTGGGTAAGGTATGGAGGGATTAGGGGGAGGGCAGAGGGAAGTTGAGAAGAGGGTTTGGGGAAGATTGGGAGGAAAAGTTGGAAAGGTTTCAGGTGAGAGTTAGTTGGTGCTGAGGGCAGGGTGCTGAGGGGAAAATTCCCACAAAAATAAAGGGAGCAGTAACAGATATTGAGCAGCTTTAAAAGAAACTTTTTGGACTTCACAAGTTAACCAAACATATGCACTGAAGAAGGTAATGAGACCCCTCAGTGACCAAAATTCTTCAGTAAAATAAAAAGGTTTTATTCTCTGCACCAGGGAAATTTGCCCTAAGGGCTTATGCCTGTTAATCTGTTTTTGCTGATGCACAGATGTCTATGCATAGACAGGGATCAACTTTTAACACATACAGTTCATTAGTAGCCAACTACACCTCTCCTACATATACAAGTTGCCCTGACCTGCTAACCATGCTCCTTGCATGACACACAGAGAGTCAAGTCAATGAAACAAACTTATACCCTTATGGGCCTGAAAGAGGGTAGTATCCTAACACACACATACACATTCCCGCAAACTACAAGGTGAGGGGAAGCAAGGGTGGGATCTTTAGGTAAGATAATGATCAAAGTAAACTCTAATGCTTTTCCTCTGTGTTTTCAACATTCCTTTTAGAGTCACTTTCTGAGGCCACTTGAAGGAGATTCTGACTCTTACTTAGATAAATAATCAAACACATAATCATAACCCTAGAAGGAGATAAATGAGGAACCCATCTTCATTAAACTTATGTTCCAGTTACAATATTAGGCATACTATACACATTCACTTATGCCTCAGAACAAACCAGTGAAGTAGGTATGTTTGCTCCTATTTTATTAATGAGCAAACAGAGTCTCAACAAGACCAGTTCACTTGCCTAAAGCCACAAAGTTAGTAAGTGGCAGAGACCTGTTAGGTCTTCACAGCCTGTGCCCTTTTCCCTACAGCATACCAATCTCCCTAATGGGGAGGTTTTATGGGACAAATAAGATTGTTGCAGCAGACAGTTAAGTGAGATAACCCTAAAAAGGTGGGGTGGGGCTTAGAATAAAAACTGCAGGGACCATTTGGGTAGTAGTTATGTTTCCCCAGTTATCTTGATCTCACCCCCAACCCCCTCACCACCCCATTGACTTCCAAACTTTCTATTTTATCTCTTGGAAGATTTCTTTTCGTTAAACTAATAGCACAGCTGAATGTTCCTTTCAGACAGTTAGCATAGATAATAAAATGTGTGATAGTAACAAATAAGCCAAACATTGTATAAGATGATAAAATTAACAGTAATAACTACCATTTAATGAGTACTTGGATTTTGCCAGATGTTGGACTAAGTGATTCGGGTATTTTCAGATGGCTGCAAAGTAGATATTATTGGCCGCTTTATATAAATCAAAGAAGTGAAACCCACTGAGATGAGGTCAGTTTCTAAAAATCACACTGCTAGGACTTGGTGGATTCTAAAAACAAACCCTGATCTGTCTCATTTCAAAGCTGGAATTCTAGCCGATACACAGCACTGCTTCTCAAACTAAGTAAACTTTACTCTTTATTAACCACTTTAACAATATTCACTACACATGATTTCTATTACTTTAGAAAAAAATATATTAATTTGTTAGTGCATTTACTTATTTATTCACTTAGCAAACATTACTAAATGTCTTTAGTGTGTCAGGCACTGGCATTGAGGAAAAGGATGAAAGGTACAAAGATGTTTTATGCATGATTCACAGTTCTTGCTCTGACCACAGTTAACAGGGGATGCTGTTGTGCAACATAGTACTTCTGGTATACAAAAGAGAGCACTAATTTTGTTATGGACTAAGAAGTGTGTTTTGAGCTGGGTCTTGAAGGAAATCTCACTGGAAACAAAAGAGAGAGCACGGTTTTCTAGAATGAATGAAGTACACACAAAAAGACAAGTTGGAAGGAAAAATAATAGTGTCATTAGAAAAGATAGTTCATTTCACTGGAGAGTAGGGATGTGTGTACATTTGTGCTGAGTGAGTGGTGGGTGTCAGTGGGGAGATGAAACTTAACAAGGAAGTTGGAAGTCTCAAGTTAAAGACCTACCTACCTGGATAAAGTATTTAAACTTTATCCTATGGGCAATTTGGACTGGAATTATTGTTTTCATGTCTTTTTTCTCCTCTGTGTTAGATTTGTGGGGGGGGGGGGTTCCTCCCTTGTGGCAAAATAATGCACAATTGTAACAAATTCATATATATCAGAAGTTTATAACATAAAAATAATATTCCCCTTAACATAAATATTTTAAGTAAGAAAGAAACATGATTCACTTCTATTTTAGAAATTTGATAGCAATGTAGAAAATAAAATACAAAGTGATAAAGTACCCCCACTACGTTTTACTTTTTACCTTCTTAGATTTTATAAATATGGGCTCAGACCATCAAAGACAAAGAATTAAAAATAAAGTCCAATTTTCCTCAAATATTTATTTGATATGAGCAAGACATTGAAGTATGCACACACATGTGCAGGATGTCCAAACTATCAAAAAAATTTATAATCTAATAATGGATAAAAAGTTCATTAATTATAAGAACCTGCCTTTCCACTTGGGCCCTTCAAATTTTAAAGATTTTAAGTGGAAATGGTTTTTTAAAAACATATATTATGCAATATTGGCACATATATGAAGAAAACAGCTCCCTCTTTAGCTAAGTTTTCTAAGGTTAAACGTTAATAGAAAAAATAATATTTATATATCTTGGTAGCCTCCCTTCTTGGTTTGTGTCTTTAAAAATATTTCGTATTTCATGCTATCGAAATACTACTTCAAGTCACATGACTACTTCAAGTCACAGTCATTCAATGGAGGGATTTATATAATCCTCATATTTTGGTAGCCTCCATTTCTGGTTTGTTTCCTTAAAAAATATTTCATATTTTAAGTTATCAAAGTACTACTTCAAGTCACGTGACTACCTCAAGTCATGGGTCATTCAATGGAGGAATTTATATGTCCTTAAAATAATGTATATTTCTAAAAGTATGTGTATGTCTAAAATCATGTCCTTAAAGAACCTATATATTTCTAAAAATATTTTATTTTTAAATGTTTATTTATTTTTGAGTGATAGAGACAGACAGAGCATGAATGGGGGAGGAGCAGAGAGAGAAGGAGACACAGAATCTGAAGTAGGCTCTAAGCTCTGAGCTGTCAGCACAGAGCCTGAGGCAGGGCTTGAACTCCCAAACTGTAATATTATGACCTGAGCCAAAATTGGATGCTCAACCACCTGAGCCACCCAGATGCTCCTAAAAGTATTTAAAATTATTTGGTAGGGATAGATGAGTTTTTAAATTCCTACTGTAATGAACTTTGACATCTAGTATATTACTAGATATCAAATATTAAATGATAAGAGTAATATGGGGGTCAGAGAATTAGGAGTCAGCTCCTGAGTTTGTTGCTTACTAGCTGTATGACCTATTTCATTTATGAAATGAGAATAATTTTATGCTTGCTTTACCTACCCAATGAAGTTAGAGAAGCATCAAATGAAAAACTCATGCTAAAAAGCATCCTGAAAGTTGAAAGTGCTGTTTAAATAAAAATATTATAAAATCCATGTTTGTAATAATGACCCCAAAGACCTTCATGGTACTAAAATGCCTGCTTCAAGCTTCCACTTATGAAATGAATAAGTCATGGGAATAAAAGGCACAGGACAAGGATACAGTCAATGATAATGTAATAGTGTTGTATGGTAGGTATGCTGATGGTGACTATAGTGTAAGGCGAATCACTATGTTGCACACCTCAAACTAATGTAACATTGTGTGTCAGCTATACTCAAATGAAAAAAAATTAAATAAAGTAAAACCAACAGAACAATAATTTTAATAAATATGACAAAAGTTAATATTTAATTATATGGAGTACATAACATTGTTAAGACAATAAGACCTACCTCAGGTTGATGGGGGAGTGGGGGTGGGGAACAAATGCCAACTGTAGTCAAATATGCCTGACTTGGCTCAAATGGGAAAACCGTTATGTATTCTGATATAGATGAAAATGGGAAATATCACACAGAAACACAAAATAGTCATATGTACACAGGACATCTGGCAATCTAAAATTTGCATGGGAAAAAGAAAGCATGAAATTTTATAACACGGAACAGAATGTCTGAAACTCTATACCTGAGCTCACTGTTTCTCTTATCCTTTCACGTTGCTTTTTCCTGTCAGTTATACCACAAATACCACATAATAAGCAACAAATGAACCAGCTGCATTGCCAGTGAAGCTCTTATGGTTATTAGAAAAAAAAGGCAGCTGAACTCCAATATTATTAAAGACATTCCCCAAAAGGAAAATACCAAAGAGAAGTTACATATTTCAGCTTCTTTCACTGTAAAATTTTACTTGTGTCTGAGAGACAGACCAATTAAGGACAAGGCAAAATAAAATCACACTTGGGAATAAACAGTATTCAATGGAAAACATTAGTATGTTCCAATATTTTTATTTTTTACCAATAAGTTTATATTTATTCATTGTATTTTCCCAGAGTAAAAAGAAGGGAAAGGGGTCAGCATATGTGTTACAAAACAATAGCAAGTTAGAAAGGAAGTACCCAGCATAGAAAATTAACCTTCAAATAAACATTGCCCAAGATAGAGTCACAAAAGACCAAGTGGGCTCAGTCTTCTGCAGTTGAGGAATTAGAGGAAGGGATGAGGGAAAGAACAAATAGGTACACATTTACATACCCACTGTCTCTCCCAACAAATTTCAAGATTTCACACAAAGCTTTGGTTTCTAGCAGTAAACAAGGAGATTTATTTGTCTGTCTTGTGTTAAACAATCTTGTGGCCACTTTGACATAAGTTTCTTGAACCTGCATAAATGTTTTTGAGTGACTTGGATATACATTCGTCTTCCCTTTCTTGGTCACCTGACACTACTTTATACATGGGAGCTCCCCCCCCCCCATTGCTTCTGCTTCTCTCTACCCTAAACCTAGTGATTAAAGTAGGTTTGGTCCACTCAAATACAAGTGTATTAGTATAGATCACATCAAGGAATGATTTTGACACAGAAGACTGGGAGCAAGGGAAGGGAGTTGTGGGAAGATACACCACTAATCAAATGTGTATGTGTTGGAGCTTTTATTGGGAGGGGAAATAGAAGAAAGAATAGGGTAAGAGTCAAGTTTTTAAGACAGAAGATCAGGCCCAAAATAGGAAATAGAGGAACGGGAACATACAAGAAAGGATGGTTCAAGACTTCCACACTTCAAGAGAAGTCACCAAGCTGTGTTCCAGTTTCTTTTCTTGGTGTAGAACTTTTTGTAAAGATTATTTAGCTATTTTTCTCAAGACAAAAAGAAGTTTGTAAACAATAAAATCCCAAAAGAACATGGAGAAAAATAACACATTATATTTACCCAAACCAGGCCACCTAGCAATCTTAATCAGTTATTAATGAAGTTTTACAAAACCCAGATAAGTACAATAACTAGAGAGGGCAGCAATTTGGAGAGACAAGAACACAAGATCAGACACCCATCACCCAATGTGTTCTATTGCATTTGCCTTGTTTCAATACAGTAAGGTAGGTTTGTGATGCTCTCACAGTATGCAAACAAAACCTTCTTTTCTCCTTTAGCTACTACTACACTAATCGCTGGTACAGCAGGGCAGGACACTACCTCTGGGCACCACAAAGAAGCCATGGTTTATGATATCTCTGAAAGCCAACAATAAAAGCCCAGAATTTATAAAGGTTAAGAAATTTAGTCTCTTCATGCACCCATGCCTGGGCAGCTCAAGATGGGTGCAAAAGTACTGTTCTTAAACCTATCCTTAACTCATTTTTTTAAACACAGACTCAAATAAAGCATTAAGGGAAGGATTTTCCCCCCAAATCCTCACATGCAATTGTATAGAGCATGGTTGGAGTTCGTTTGCCTCACCACTTCCCTCCCCCGCCCCACCGACAAGAGGGAAGAGAGGATGATGTTGTGGACTCAAGCCTGAGATATATGGCAATGCTAGATGCCCCCTACTTTCTCCCTACTTTTCTCTCCAATCTGTCAATTGATGTCTGCTTTTCAAAACTTTCTGATCACAAAACGATAACCCCCATCCCCTTAGCTCAATTCTGGGCCTCTGAGAGCAGGATAGGCTAATGGATCTCCTTCTCTTCTTCCTCAGAAAAGTAGGCTTGCTTTCCTGTGAGCTGGAGGTCCGCTGATCCTCAAGTGAACAGAAGGCCACCATATGGCTGATGTTCTGGCAGAAGTGGCACTTCTTGGCTAGGGGTGGCAGCGTGCATTCCTTGGCGTGGTAGTCTAGACCTCCACACAATTGTAGCACCCGTGTCCCTTTGATCTGCACTTCTCCATGTTCTTCCATTTGAGTCACCTCTCATTCCCAATACATAACACTCCACCAGGGCCAGTGACTCAGAAAGATTCCAGACCCTTACCAGACTCTTTAAAGATAAACTCCACTGCCTCAACCCCCTTCAGGCTGCAAAGTTCTTCATGTTCAGCTTGCTCTGGTGCACAAAGACATCCACAGGGCTCAAGCACAACCAGGCATGGTTTGTCATCGACAGGAAGCTGAACCCCATGCACACTTGAACCACATAGAGAAACTGACACCACATAGCAGCTACAGTTCCTCTGTCCCTAGGGTGGCATGACGCTCCTCCTCAGGAGCCTGGGCATAGCCACCTGTGAACTGCTGATTTGACACAGAGCCTATGGTGGTAGGCTGAGCTCGCAGCCCCGGTGCACCTGGTCGGGTGGCTGCTGGCCCTAGAAAAGTCTGGAGGCAAAGGGATACCTTAGAGAAGAGGCTGTTACCTCTCCCCACCCCCCAGCACCTGTTCCAATACCTTTGAAATAATTGTGTTAAAATGAAATGCTGAAAATAAAATTTCTGGCATAGAAAATATAATGGTAGTACTGTATATTGGTGATCCCAGTAGCATTTCAATACTCTCCATCTTATCTCCAGGTCTGCTCTCTTTCTAGGCCCCTTTTTCTTTTGCTTGCCTGTAGGAAACCTAAATAACAAAACACAGATAATTAACCACTAATAATTTGCACTGAGAAGCCTTTCTCCTCACTGCCTTTCCTTAAGGAAAGAAAATTACATCATAAATTCTCCTTATACTGTTTAATAACTTCATTAAAGCCTTTTTAAAAGAACAGAGACATTATTTTAGAAATGAAGAATGGATAGACAGGCAAAAGCTAAGAAGCTTTAATCAAGCCACATGGTGAAATACACTGAGGAGCACAAGAGTAGCCATGATACCTAGATTTCAGATTTAGTTTTTAACTTGCTCTGTGACTTGGGTAGGTAAATTGATCTCTTCTCTGAGGCTCAGTTTCTTCATAGGAAGATTTTTGACAGTAGTATCTATGCTGTTTACCTTTGTGAGATACTGTAAAGAGTAATTTAGTTATTTAATTGACACTAGTTAAATTCCTATTATATGTCGGACACTGTTAAGAGAAAATGAGATAATAAAATAAAAACAACAATCCCAGATATAAGTTAGAGTGTTGTTACTGCTCTAAAAGCTTCCTAACTCTCCAAAGAAATATAGCTTTTGCACAAAGGATAGATAAAAGGGACATAAATTTAATATTTTCTTTCATACTTTTATTCCAAGAAACTTCTGTTATTAACTCATAGCTGTCTATCCTGTAAAAATTAGCAGAATTACATAAGAATTAATAGGTTTCCTTAGTACCAGATGTGAAGGCTTTCTGGACACTGTGTGGCAACTATCATTATTACTGCTACCACTATTCAGTCTTTTTATTGATTCCTCATAGAGTTAAAGAAACTAACATTTAGTGAGTGTCTATTGCTGGCCACACTCTGCACCAGCTCCATTACCTATAAAATCTCATTCGACCCATACAAATGTTTGACAAGGTATATATTATTCTGCCCATTTCATAAAGCCAGTAACCAGATTCTAGTGAGATGAAGATCACTTATGAGAAATTGGTGAAATTCTAAGGCAAACTTGAGTTTTTCTCTCTGATTTCATGCTTTTTCTGGCCTGTCTAAAGAGAAATGGAGCTAGAATTATACATATTTACTGATAGAGACACTGTGCCCAGAGAGATCAGATTCTCCATGGAGGTCATAAGGCAAGTTAGTGACAGAAACAGATCCAGAATGCATGTCTTCTGTTTTCCAGCTTCCAGCTATTTTTGCTTCCAATTTTATGAAATGTATATGATATCAATATAATCATATACACCAAATATGATGAAAAAAATGAAGCAGTTTATTCTTAAAGCTTATCATTAATTAAAAATTGTTTTTCACAGCAATTAAATTTAAAAGGATAAATATGTTGATATTTGAATACAAGTTGAATTTGTTTTCATTTTTTGTTTTATATATTGGTTTAGTTAGTGGTTTCCTGCCTTTCTTAAAGTTTTTATCAATTTTTTTATTTTCATTGTTTTTTCAAGTAAAAGAGAAATCATTTTTTAAAACTGCAGTTAAAAATACCACACAAGACTATAAACCCACTAGACATAACAGACAATGAAAGTACTGTATTCAACAACAGAAAAATAAATATTTTTCACGTGAACATAGAGCATTATTTAGACTATATGGTACACATAAATAATCATCAATAAATTTAAAAGGATTAAAATCCTACAAAGTTTGTTTTCCAACCATAATAGAATAAAATTATAAATCAATAACAAAATGAAATTAGAAAAATTCACAAATATGTGGAAACTAAACAACATGTTCTAAAATAACCTATAAAAGAAAAAAGCACAAAGGGAATTAGAAAATGCTTTGAGATGAATGGAAAGGAAGACACAACATAAAAAAATACTACTGATATGCAGCAAAATAACACTTAGAAGAAAATTTATGGTTGTGAAGACCTATATTTAGAAAGAAGGTAGATCTCAATAACTCACCTTTCTACCTTAAGAAACTAAGAAGTGATGCCTGGGTGGCTCAGTTGGTTGGGTGTCTGACTTCAGCTCAGGTCATGATCTCATGGTTTGTGAGTTCAAGCCCCGCGTTGGGCTCTGTGCTGATAGCTCAGAGCCTGGAGCCTGCTTCAGATTCTGTGTCTCCCTCTCTCTCTGCTCCTACTCCACTCATGCTCTGTCTCTCTCTGTCTCAAAAATAAATAAAGTATTTTTTAAAAATTTAAAAAGGAACTAAAAAGAAAAGAAAAACAAATTAAACTCAAAGGAGGCAATGGAAGAAAATAATAACAATTAGAGCAGAAATTAATGAAAAGAGAACAGGAAAACAATAGATAAAATCAATAAATCCAAAACTTAATTCTTTTAAGCAATCAACAAAATTGTCAATCTTTTAGAAATAAGAAAAGAGACAAAGAAGATTCAAATTACTAAATGCTGGATTAAAGACGGGGCATTACTATCAACCTTACCTAAATAAAAAGAGTTAAAAGAAAATACAATAAAAATAATGTGCCAGCAGTTAGATATTCTAGATGAAATGGACAAATTTTTAGTAAGACACAAAATATTGAAACAGACTAAAGAAGAGATAAATGTCTGAATAGATGCGCCTGGGTGGCTCAGCTGGTTAAGCGTCTGACTTTAGCCTAGGTCATGTTCTCTCAGTCCAGGAGTTTGAGCCCCACATCATACTCTGTGTTGACAGCTTAGGGCCTGGAGCCTGCTTCAGATTCCGCCTTTCCCTCTCTCTGCCCCTCCCTGCTTGGACCCTGTTTCTCTCTCTCTCTCTCTCTCTCTCTCTCTCTCTCTCTCTCCCTCCCTCAAAAATAAAAATAAACATTAAAAATATTTAATGTCTGAATAATTCTGTAACAAGTTAAGAGATTGAATCGGTAATCAAAAAGCTCTTTACAAAGTAAAGCCAAGTACCAGATAGTTTCATTTGTTAATTATACCAAACATTTAAAGAATACCAAGCTTTCACAACGTCTTCCAAGAAATTATAGAGGACAGAACACTTGCCAACTTGTTTTATAAGGCTGGCGTTACACTTATACTCAAACTACACAAAGACATCACAAGAAAACCACAGACCAAGATCCCTTACCAATATAAATGAAAAAATCCTCAATACACTACCAGCAAACCTAATCCAGTAATGTATAAAAATGATTATATACTATGACCAATGAGGATTTATCTCAAGAAACAGGAATATTTCGGAAAATCAATCAGTGTAATATGCCATATTAATAAGAAAAGGGACAAAACTACATAATAATCTCAATAGCTTTTTAAAAAAATGACAAATCTAACACTTCCTTATGATAAAACATTTGAGGAAACTCAAAAATACAGAGGAAGTTCTTCAACATGATAAAAGGCAGCTATAAAATACTCACAGCTAATATCATATTTAATTATGAAAGACTGTCTTCTCTCTAATATCAGGCAGAAGACAAGAATGTCTTCTCCAATCACTTCTGCTCAAAATTATACTAGAGATTCTAACAAGAAAATCAGGCAAGAAAAAGAAATAAAGGCATCAATATTGGAAAGAAAGAAATACAACTATTTCTACTATTTGCAAATGACATGATCTTGTATTTAAAATTCCTAATAAATACAATTTAAATAATAGAACTAATAAGTGAGTTCAACAAAGTTGGAAGATACAAGATAAATCTACAAACATAAGTTGAATTTTTATACACTAGCCATGAAAAATTTTTAAAGGAAATTAAGAAAAACAATTTTACTTGCAGTAGCAGAAAAAGAAAGGCTAGTATAAAATTTAACAAAACAAATGCAATAATTGTATGCTAAAAACTACAAGACATTGTTGAAAGAAATTAAGGAAGACCTAAATAAATAAAAATTTATCCCAGATACATGGATCATGCCACTTAACATTGTAAAGATGGAAAAACTTCCCAAATTGATCTATAGATTCAACATAATTACTATTTTTACAAAAATCCAGATTTTTTGAGGAAATTGATAAGCTGATACTAAAATTTATATAGCATTATAAGAAGCCCAGAGTAACCAAAAATTCTTGAAAAAGGGGAACTATTGAAGGACTCACAATTCTTGATTTCAAACCTACAAGGGAGATTATATAAAAGCATGGTGGATTAGTGCATTTTAAGACCATATTAAAATGGTTGGAAACAGTCCTCCTAAAACTCAGAACAAAGTGAGATTAAATTTCAAAAACATGATATCTTTTTTAAAAAGATATTTATTTAAATCCAACTTAGTTAACATACAATGCAGTATTGGTTTTAGGAGTAGAACCCAGTGATTCATCACTTATATATAAAACCCAGTGTTCATCCCCACAAGTGCCCTCCTTAATGCCCATCACCCATTTAATCCATCTCACCACCCAACTCCCCTCCAGCAATCCTCAGTTTATTCTCTGTATTTAAGAATCTCTTATGGTTTGCCTCCCTCTCTGTTTTTGTCTTATTTTTTCTTCCCTTCCCCTATTTTCATATATTAAGTTTCTCAAATTCCACATATGAGTGAAGTCATATGATTTTAGTCTTTCTCTGACTGACTTATTTCACATACCATAATACCCTCTAGTTCCATCCATGTTGTTAGAAATGGCAAGATGTCATTCTTTTTGATCACCAAGAAATATCCCATTGCATATATATATGCACCACATCTTTACCCATTCATCAGTCGATGGACATTTGTGCTCTGTCCATAGTTTGATTATATTGATAGCACTGCTATAAATATTGGGGTATAAATGGGCGGTATAGGCATGGAGGGGAGGGATCCCCTTCTGCAGCAGGACAAAAGGAAGAGAAAGAGAGGACGTGAAAGCGTAGGATTGTATTTGGTCAAGAAAAAAACCACAGACCAAGGGTGAGAAAAAATGGAGAAAGATCCCATTTCTGACTGTGGGTCTTTCTTCAAAATGGGGCTGGCTGCCCAGTTCCCACACCTGAGAAGGAGGCAAGCCCTGGGCTCAATAACTAGCTCAGAGGTGCAGCCATAGAAAGAAATCCCCTGCCTTGAGTGCTGTGGGAAGAAGGTATATAGCCATTCCAAAGACAAAGGACCCAGCCAGAGGCCCTTTATCAGTGGGGTGGAGTGGCATTTTCCCAGAACTGGGGTGTGGGGAGCAGGATCCCTTAAGACTTCTGGGTTAGAATCCCAGCCAATATTACCTGTGAGTCGTGGGAGACTGTGGTGTGAAAAAAAACTGGCCTGCTCATGCCCATGCACCACTGTGAGGATAGCCTGAACAGAGAGGTTTGGGTCACCCAGTCTGGGGAGGAGAAACAGGGATGTCACCATTTTTCTCCCCATCACGAGCAAAGCAGTGCTTCAGGAAACAGACAAGGGTCCAACAGTGGAGGCTAGACCTGCCTACAACAAACCACGCCCCTCCACACCTGGGAACTATGTATCTACCAGAACAAGACTGACATTAAACAACCAGATAGCCCCTCCTCCAGACCAACGCAGCTACTAGTTCCAAGGCACCCAGCGGTTTTGCATTTTCTGATTTAGTTCTCAGTCAATTCTTATTATACATACATTTTTCTTCATTTTCTTCCTCTTATTTCATCCCTTCTCTAGTCTGGTTATTTTGATTGTTGTTTGTTCGAGCAGACAAATTTACTCTATTATCTTTATACCTATTCTGTATCTCTCTTTATTTTCCACTCTTTCTCTGGATTAAGCCACATAGTTTCTTTGCCTTGTCAATTTTCTTTCTTTTCTGTTTCCCCACCCCTGTCATTTTCCTCTTTGTATCAGCTAAGGCTTCTTGCACCACCACCACCCCCTGTTTTAAAATTTTTTTTCCAGGCTTACTTCAATGAACAAATCAAAGCACACCTGGTGGATGGTCTAAACTACAATTATGAGCATAGAGATAAAGCAACCAGAGTCACAATGGCATACAGCACCTAACACACTCCAAAAACACCTCCTGAAGTGTCAAACCCAGGAAAATGTATGATCCCTTATTAATATAGCAGTGCTCACAGGTACAGGACACATGACAAGCTTTTAAAACACACACGGGACAGAAAACTAGCCAAAATGATGAAACAGAAGGATTCTCCTCAAAACAAATTCCAAGAAGTGATGACAGCTAATGAATTGCTCAAAACAGATATAAATTATATATATACATATATATATACACATATATATAATCAAGAATTTATAATAATAGTCATAAAATTAATCGCTGGGCATAGAGGACTGTAGAGAATCTATTGCTACAGAGATTAAGGAACTAAAAAAATAGTCATGGAAAATTAAGAAATGTGTGAATGAGGTGCAAAATAAACCAGATGTGGTGACAGCAAGGATGGAAGAGGCAGAGGGGAGAATAAGTGAAACAGAAGATAAAATTATGGAAAATGATGTAGCAGAGAAAAAGAGATATAAAAAATACTAGACCACAAGGGATCTCCCACAAGGGGATAATTAGAGAGTTAAGTGAGTCAATGAAATGTAATAATATACATATCATAGAAGTTCCATAAGAAGAAGAAGAGAGAGAACAGGGTCGAAAGTGTACTTGAACAAATCATAGCTGAGAACTTCCCCAATCTGAGAAAGGAAACAGACATTGAAATCCAGGAGGCATAGAGAACTCCTTCAGATGTAATAGGAATCAATCTTCTATATGACATATCATAGTGAAACTGGCAAGATACAAAGATAAGGGGAAATTTTTGAAAAAAGCTCGGGATAAACAGCCTTAACCTACAAGGGTAGACACATAAGAGTAGTAACACACCTATCTA
Source organism: Helogale parvula (assembly GCA_004023845.1). Taxonomy (NCBI): domain Eukaryota; kingdom Metazoa; phylum Chordata; class Mammalia; order Carnivora; family Herpestidae; genus Helogale; species Helogale parvula. The sequence continues at coordinate 126,619 of PJEM01003594.1, forward strand.
CTGAAACTTGGCAGACCAAAAGGGAGTGGCAGGGAATATTTAATGTGTTGAATAGAGAAAAATGCAGTCAAGAATCCTTCATCCAACAAATCTGTCATTTGGAATAGAAGGAGAAATAAAGGCTTTCCCAGACAAACAAAAACTGAAGTTCATGAAGACTAAATCAGCCCTTCAAGAGATCCTAAGGAGCAATCTGTGAATGGAATGCTGTAAAAACCACAAAGAACCAGAGACATCACCACAAGCATGAAACCTACAGATAACACAATGACACTAAATCTACACCTTTCAATAATAACTCTGAATGTAAATGGACTAAATGCTTCTGAATGAAAGTGAGTGGATGGAGAAACATCTATCATGCTACTGGAAGTCAAAAGAAAGCTGGAGTGACAATACTTATATCAGAAAAACTAGATTTTAATGTTTATTTTTGAGAAAGGGGGAAGGGCAGAAAGAGAAGGAGACACAGAATCTAAAGCAGGCTTTAGGCTCTGAGCTGTCAGCACAGATCTCAATGCAAGGCTTAAACTCATGAACCATGAGATCATGACCTGAACTGAAGTCAGATACTTACCTGACTGAGCCACCCAGGAGCCTCAATACAAACTAGATTTTAAACTAAAGGCTGTAACAACAGATGAAGAAGGGCATTATATCACGATTATGGAGTCTATCCATCATAAAGAGCTAACAATTATAAATGTTTATGCTCCCAATTTGGGAGTGCCCAAATATATAAATTAATCAAACACAAAGATAAGCAATGTTACTGACAAAAATTCGGTAATTGCAGGTGACTTTAATAATCCACCTACAGCAATGGACAAATCATTTAAACAGAAAATCAATAAAGAAACAGTGGCCCTGAATGATACACTGGACCAGATGGACTTACAGATATACTCAGAACTTTTCAACCCAAAGCAGCAAAATACATATTCCTCTAGAGTGCACATGAAACATTCAACAATATATTTCACATATGGGGTCACAAAACAGCCCTCAATAAATATAAAAGAACTGAGATGATACCATGTATATTTTCAGATAACAGTGCTATGAAACTTTAAATCAACCACAGGAAAAAGTTTGGAAAACCTCCAAATGCATGGATGTTAAAGAACATCCTACTAAAGAATGAATGAATTAACCAGGCAAGTAAAGAAGAAATTACAAAATATATGGAACCAAATGAAAATGAAAACACAACATTCCAAACCCTTCGGGAGGCATCAAAGGCACTCCTAAGAGGAAAATAAATTGCGAGCCAGGCCTATCTCAAGAAACAAAAAAAATCCCAAATGCAAAATATAACCTCACACTTATAGGAACTAGAAGCAAAATAGCAAGGACACCCCAAGGCCAGCAGTAAAAGAGAAATAATACAGAATAGGGCAGAAATAAACAATATAGAACCCCCCTCCCAAAAAAAAAAAAACAGGAGAACAGATCAATGAATCTAAGAGCTGGTTTTGTGAAAAAATAAACAAAATTGATAAACTCCTAGTCAGACTTTACAAAAAGAAAAGAGAGGACCCAAATAGATAAAAATCATGAAGGAAAAAGGACAGATCACAAAGAACACCACAGAAATACTATGAAAAATTATATGCCAATAAACTGGACAACCTGGAAGAAATGGACAAATTCCTAGACACCAACCCACTATCAAAATTCAAATGGGAACAGACTAATAACCAGTGAAGAAATTGAATCAGTCAACAAAAGTCTCCCAACAAATAAGAGTCCTGGGCCAGATGGCTTCCCAGGGTAATTCTACCAGACATTTAAAGCAGAGTTAATAACTTCCCTTCTCAAGCTGTTCCAAAAAATATACAAATGGAAGGAAAGCTTCCAAACTCATTCTATGAAGCCAGTATTACTTTCATTCCCAAAACAAAGATCCCAAAAAAAAGGAGAATTACAGGCCAATATCCCTGATGAACAAAAATGCAAAAATTCTCAACAAGATAGGAGCAAACTGAATTCAAAAGCATATTAAAAGAATTATTCACCATGATCAAGTGGGATTTATTCCTGAGTTACAGGGCTGGTTCAATATTTGTAAATCAATCCATGTGATACAGCACATTATCAAAAGAAAAGATAAAAATCATATGATCTTGTAGAGAGATGCAGAAAAAGCATTTAACAAAATACAGTTTCCTTTCTTAATAAAGACCATCGAGAAAGTCAAGATAGAAGGAACTTACATTATTTATTAATGTTATGGTCAGAAAAGATGCATTGCATCACCTTAGTCTTCTTGAATATGTGAAACTTGTTTTGTGGCCTACATGTGATATATTTTGGAGCATGTACTAGGTGCACTTGAAAAGAATGTGTATTCTTCTTTTTTTAGGATTGACTATTCTGAATATACCTGTTAAATCCATCTGGTCCAGTGTGCAATTCAAAGTCACTGTTTCCTTGTTGATTTTCTCTATGGATAATCTATTCATTGGCATAAGTGGGTATTAAACTCGCTGATTACTATAATATTATTATTAATTCCTTTATGCTTGTTATTAACACTGTTATGTATTTGTGTTCACCCTATTTGGGTGCATAAATATTTAACATTGTTGCAGAAAGAGGCAAGATGACAGGGAAGTAGGGAGCTCTGTAGTCTTTGCCCGCCCGCATCTACCAAACTGAGGACTGAAGCGACAATACTATGATCTGAAAGAGTGGGAGGAAAACACACAGACTCCAGAAAGACAACCTCAAAGATGCCTGAGTGAGTGAGTGAAAACTGGGAAAATTAATAAAAATGGGCCGGGCCCCAGAGGTGCGGAGTGGTGGGAGCCCCAGCCCAACATAGGGAGAACACGCGAAGCCCCAGAAAGACAAGGGGAAGAGAAAGAGACTGAAAGCACTCATAGAACTGTCTCTGGAGAAGAGATTTAAAAAAAATACCGGCCCAGGACAGAGAGAAATATTGTCACCCCATATATAACCACTGGGCATGGGAAGAGAAATCCATCCCATCTAGCTGGTGAATTCTTCTTGGGCTCAGTGTCAGCAGCGCTGATTCCAGGTGGCACTAAGGGAAACAGCTCCCTCCACCTATACGATCCTGGCTAGAAAGCCAGCCACCAATGGGAGTACACCTCATCTTAGGCAGTAGCATTAAAGTGCATGGACTAGGATTTTGAAGCGAGGCAGGGCTTGGAAAATACAACTTAGCTTGCCCTCAGAAAAGGAAGATTGGACTCAAAAGAGCTGCTTGCAAAGCTTGGTTCGAGCAGAGCTTGGGGCACCGCCATTTTTATCCCCGCAACCAACAAAGTGGGGCCTCGGAAAGGAGCCCCCGAGAACTACCTACATGAAACCACGCACGTCCACGAGGGAGAGTTGCCTTTTTCTTTTTTTTTTCCATCCAGATATATTTTCCATTTTATCATTCTTATCTCTCCCCTGCAATGGTTATACACTTTTAGACTGTCCATTGTCTTTTATTTCTATCCCCCCATTTTTTCTTTATCTTTTCCTTTTCCTTCTCATTGCTGTTCTTTTCTTCTCTTTTCTTTCTCTCCCATTTTGGTTTGCTTGTTTGTTTGATTTATCTGTGCAGTTGCATGATTTTGTTCCCACTGTGTTTGTCTGCCTCCTCGTTTTCAAGGATACCTCAAGAAATAAGCCAAAGTACACATGGTGGAAAGTCCCAAATATCATTGAGTAGGGATATAAAACAAAGTCATAATAATAGAAACCGAGAAACCGAGAGACACCATTAAAAGAATACTTCCTGAATGAACAGGCCCTGGATAGTCAATGAGTCTCCTTTAAGAGCAATACTAACAGGCGCACACAGCAGAATGAGCTTTTAAAACTGTTAAGAGACAGAAAGTTAGCCAAAAGACAAAACAGAAGAATTCTCCCCTAAAGAAATTCCAGGAAGAAGTCACAGCCACAGAACTGCTCAAACAGATCTAAGAAAATTAACTGAACAAGAATTTAGAACAATGTCATAAAATTAATCACAATACTTGAAAAAAAAGATCAGAGAAGCTATTGATACAAAGATTAGGGACCTTCAAAATAGCTGGGACGAGTTTTAAAAAACTACAAATGAGGTGCATAATAAAATGGAGGTGGCCACTGCACAGACTGAAGAGGCAGAGAGAATAGATGAATTAGAAGACACAGTTACAGCAAAAGAGGAAGCCGAGAAAGAGAGAGAAATTAATCCAGGAGCAGGAAAGAGAATTCGAGACCTGAGTGATACAATCAAACGGAACTATATCCATATCATAGGAATTCCTGAAGAAGAAGAGAGGGAGAAAGGGGCTGAAGGGGTACTAGACAAAATTATAGCCGAGATCTTCCCCAATTTGGGGAAGGAAATACATATTGAAATCCAAGAGGCACAGAGAACTCCCCTCAGATGCAACATGAATTGATTTTCTGTATGACATATCATAGTGAATCTGGCAAAACATAAAGATAAAGAGAGAATTCTGAAGGCAGCTAGGGATAAAAGGGCCCTAACATACAAAGGGAAACCTATCAGAGTGGTTACAGACCTATCTAATGAAACTTGGGAGGCCAGAAAGGAATGGCAGGAAATCTTCAATGTGATGAACAGAAAAAATATGCAGCCAAGAATGCTTTATCCAGCAAGCCTGTCATTCAAAATAGAAGGAGAAATAAAAGTGTTCCCAAGTAAAAAAATTGACAGAATTCATCACCACTAAACCAGCCCCACAAGAAATACTAACAAAGCCTCTATGAGGGAAATGTTACAAGGAATACAAGGTCCAGAGACACCAGTATAAACATGAGCTCTGCAGAGAATACAATGAATCCAAACCCACATTTTTCAATAATAACACGGAATGTAAAAGGACTGAATGCCCCAATCAAAAAAAAAAAAATAAAAACAGGGTAGCAGAATGGATAAAAAAAATAAAATTCATCTATCTTCTGTCTACTAGAGACTCATTTTAACCCTGAAGACAATTTCAAATTGAAAGTAAGGGGATGGAGAAACATATATCATGTGACTGGAAGTCAAAAGAGAGCCAGAGTAGCCATACTTATATTGGAAAAGCTAGACATTAAAGTAAAGGCAGTAACAAAATATGAATAAGATATTATATAATAATTACAGGGACTCTCCATCAGGAAGAGTTAACAATTATAAACATCTATGTGCCAAATTTGGGAGCATCTAAGTACATAAAACAATTAATCACAAATAGAAACAATCTTATTGATAAGAATGTGCTAATACCAGGGGATTTTAATACTCTACTGACAGCAATGGATAGATCAAAATCAGACCAGACCGAAAATCAGTAAAGAAACAATTGACCTGAATGACACATTGGAACATATGGAATTGATAGATATATTCAGAATACTACATCCTAAGGCTAGGGAATTTACTTTCTTCTTGAGTGCGCATGGCACATTCTCCAAGAAAGATCACATACTGGGTCATAAAGCAGCCCTCCATAAATATAAACTAATTGAGATCATACCATGGACACTTTCAGATTACCATGCTATGAAACCTGAAATCAATCACAGTAAAAAGTCTGGAAAAACTCCAAAAATAAAGAGGTTAATAACCACATTACTAAAGAATGATTGGGCCAATCAGGCAATTAGAGAAGAAATTTTAAAATATATGGAAATAAATGAACATAATACAACAATCCAAACACTCTGGGACACAGCAAGGCAGCCTTAAGAGGAAATTATACTGCAATCAGGCCTACTTCAACAAACAAGGAAAAGCACAAATACAAAATCTAACATTGCACCTGAAGACACTAGAACAAGAGCACAAAGAGCACCCAAACCCAGCAGAAGAAGAGAAATAACAAAGATCAGAGCAGAAATAAACAATATAGAATCCAAAAAAACAGTTGAACACATCAATGAAACCAAGAGTTGGTTTTTGAAAAAATAAACAAAATTGATAAACCTCTAGCTAGGCTCCTCAGAAAAAAAAGAGAGAGAGAACACCCAGATAGACAAAATCATGAATTCAAATGGATCTATTACAACCAATCCATCAGGAATATAAGCAATCATCAGAGATTACTATGAAAAATTACATGCCAACAAACTGGACAATCTAGAAGAAATGGACAAATTCCTAAACATACATGCACTACCAAAATTCAAACGAGAAGATATAGAAAATCTGAACAGACCAATATCCAGTGAAGAAATTGAATCAGTCATCAAAAATCTCCCAATGAATAAAAGCCCAGGGCCAGATGGTTTCCCAGGGGAATTCTACCAGACATTTAAAACAGAGTTAATACCCATTACTCTCAAGTTATTCCAAAAAATAGAAATAGAAGGAAAACTTCCAAACTGATTCTATGAAGCCAGCATCACTTTGACTTCCAAACCAGACAGAGACCTAAAACAAAAAGAGAGAGAGAGAGAAATACAGGCCAATATCCATAATGAATATGGATGCAAAAATAACAAGATACTAGCAAATCAAATTTAATAGCATATAAAAAGAATTATCTGCCATGATCAATTGGGATTTATTTCTTGGTTATAAGGCTGGTTCAATATTTGCAAACCCATCAATGTGTTACATCACGTTAACAAAAAGAAAGATACAAACCATATGATCCTGTCAATAGATGCAGAAAAAGCATTTGACAAAATACAGCATCCTTTCTTAATAAAAACTTTCAAGAAAGTCGGGATAGAAGAAATTTACATACACATTATAAAAGCCATTTATGAAAAGCCCACAGCTAATGTCATCCTCAATGTGGAAAAACTGAGCTTTTCCCCCAGAAATCAGGAACATGACAGGGATGCCCACTCTCACCACATAGTGCTGGAAGTCCTAGCATCAACAATCAGACAACAAAAGGAAATAAAAGGCATCTGAATTGGAAAGATGAAGTCAAACTTTCACTTTTTGTAAATAACATGATACTCTACATGGAAAACCTGACAAACTCCACCAGAAGCCTACTAGAACTGATCCATGAATTCAGCAAAGTCGCGTGTACAAAATCAACGTACAGAAATCAGTTGCATTTTTATACATCACTAATGAAGCAACAGAAAGAGAAATCAAGAAACTGATTCCATTCACAATGGCACGAAAAACCATAAAAGACCTAGGAATAAACCTAACCAAGGATGTAAAAGACTTGTACAATGAAAACTATATAGAATTTATGAAAGAAATTGAAGAAGACACAGAAAAATGGAAAAACATTCTGTGCTCATGGATCTGAAGAATAAACATTGTGAAAATGTCATTATTACCTAAAACAATCTACTCATTCAATGCAATCTCAATCAAAATTGCACCAGCATCCTTCACAAAGCTAGAACAAACTATCCTAAAATTCGTATGGAACCACAAAAGACCCAGAATAGCCAAAGTAATATTGAAGAAGAAAATCAAAATGGGAGGCATTACAATCCCAGACTTTAGCCTCTACTACAAAGCTGTCATCATCAAAACAGTATGGTATTGGCACAAAAACAGACACATAGACCAATGGGACAGAATAGAGAAACCAAAACTGGACCCACAAAGGTATGGCCAATTAATCTTTGACAAAGTAGGAAAGAGTATCCAATGGAAAAAAGACTGCCTCTTTAGCAGGTGGTGCTGGGAGAACTGGACACCAACCTGCAGAAGAATGAAACTAGATCACTTTCTTATACCATACACAAAAAGAAACTCCAAATGGCTGAAGGACCTGAATGTGAGACAGGAAACCATCAAAACCCTAGAGGAGAAAGCAGGATATAGCTTCCTTGACCTCAACCGCAGCAATTTCCTTCCTACTAGACACATCCACAAAGTCGAGGGCATCAAGAACTAAAATAAACTATTGGTACCTCATCAAGATATAAAGCTTCTACACTGCAAAGGAAAAAATCAGGAAAACTAATAGGCAACAGATTGAATGAGAAAAGAGAGTTGCAAATGACATATCAAATAAAGGGCTAGCATCCAAAATCTACAAGGAACTCACCAAACCCCACACTCATAAAACAAATAATCCAGTGAAGAAATGGGCAGAAGACAGGAATAGACACTTCTCCAAAGAGGACATCCAGATGGCCATCAGAACCATGAAACGATGCTCAGCGTCACTCATCATCAGGGAAATACAAATCAAAACCACACTGAGATACCACCTCACGCCAGTGAGAGTGGCTATAATGAACAAATCAAGAGACTATAGATGCTGGTGAAGATGTGGAGAAACGGGAAACCTCCTACACTGTTGGTGGGAATGTAAACTGGTACACCCTCTCTGGAAAACAGTTGGAGGTTCCTCAAAAAGTTATTCAGAGAACTCCCCTATGACCCAGCAATAGCACTGCTAGGAATTTACCTAATAGTTACAGGAGTGCTTTTGCATAGGGGCACAAGGACCCCAATGTACATAGCAGCACTTTCAACAATAGCCAAATCGCGGAAAGAGCCTAAGTGTCCATCAACTGATGAATGGATCAAGAAAATGTGGTTTATATTTACAAGGAATACTACATAGCAATGAGAAAGAATGAAATCTGGTCATTTGTAGCAGGTTGGATGGAACTTGAGGATGTCATACTAAGAGAAATAAGTCAGGCAGAGAAGGACAGATACCATATGTTTTTACTCATAGGTCTAACAGGAGAAACGTAACAGAGGATCATGGGGAGGGGAAGGGGAAATAACAGTTAGGGAGAGGGATGGAGGCAAATCATGAGAGACTCCTGAATACGAAAATGAACTTAGGGCTGAAGGGGGAGGGAGAAAGGGGGATGGGCGATATGGTCATGGAGGAAGGCACTTGTGGGGAAGAGCACTGCGTGTCATTTGGAAACCAACTTGACAATAAACTATATTAAAAAATAAAAATAAAAATAAATAAAAGGTAACTCTACAGAATTGGAGAAGATATTTGCAAATGACATACCTGATAAAGGGTCTGTATCCAAAATACATAAAGAAGTCATAAAACTCAACACCCAGAAAATGAATAATCAATCCAATTAAGAAATGGGAAGAATGAACTGAGGGTTGAAGGGAAAGGGGGAGGAGGGAAAAGAGGTGGTGGTGATGGAGGAGGGCACTTGTGGGGAAGAGCACTGGGTGTTGTATGGAAACCAATTTGACAATAAAATATTTTTTAAAAATGAGCAGAAAGCATGATTAGACATTTTTCCAATGAAGACATTCAGAAAGACAACACAATATATAAAGATGCTCAACATCACTCATTATCAGGGAAATACAAATCAAAACTACAATGAAATATTACCTCACATCTGTCAGAATGGCTAAAATCAACAACTCAAAAAACAACAGTTTTTGGCAAGAATGTGGAGAAATTGGAACCCTCTTACAGTGTGGAATGGGATGCAAATTGGTGCAGCCACTCTGGGCTTCTCAACAAGTTAAAAAATGGAGGTTTCTCAACAAGTTAAAAGTAGAGAGGTACCTGTGTGACTCAGTCGGTTAAGCGTCTGAGTTCCACTCAAGTCATGATCTCACAGTTTATGAGTTTGAGCCCCGCATCAAGCTCTGTGCTGACAGCTTAGAGCCTGGAGCCTGTTTGGATCCTGTGTCTTTTTTTCTTTGTATTCCTCCCCTGTTCTCTCTCTCTCTCTCTCTCTCACTCTCTCTCTCTCTCAAAAATAAATAAACCTTAAAAAATGTATTTAAGTTAAAAATAGAACTACCTCATGATACAACAATTGCACTATTAGAATAAAAAAATTTAAGAATAATTTAAAAATACTAATTCAGAAGGAAAATGTATCCCATTTTTTAGAGCAGCATTATTAACATTAGCTTAATTATGGAAACAGCCCAAATGTTCATTGACTAAGGAAGGGATATACCTTGCCATTTGCAATGACATGGATGGAGTTAGAGGGCATTATGCTAAGCAAAATAAGTCAGTCAGAGAAAGACAGATACCATATGATATCACTCATATGTGGAATTTAAGAAAGAAAACGAAGGAGCAAGGAAAAAAAGAGAGCAAACCAAGAAAAGGACTCTTCAGTATAGAGAACCCTCTGATGGTTACCAGAGGTGGGGTGGGGAAGTGGATTAAATAGGTCATGGAGATTATGGAATGTGCTTGTGATAAGCACTGAGTATTGTATGGGTCACTATATGAATCACTATATTGTACACCTGAAACTAAAATTAAACTGTACGTTAAGTAACTGTAATTTAAAGAAAAACTTTATAAAATAGGAAAATAAATTTTTTAAATGATGACATAAAGACTCCAAATGTCTTGTTTAATACAAAGTTCTACTTTACCTAAGCTGAAGGGGAAAGGTGGGTCTTGGCATTAGTTTTTCTCATTAAAGCAGAAGTTCTTAATCTGTGTCATGGCTTCAGGGCATATTTAAACCCTTTGAAACTATGTCATGTACATACGTGTTCATTTTTCTGGGAAGAATGTCCACAGCTTTAGTCAAATTCACAACAGGATTTGTGCCTTTACACTCCATAAAATGTTTCAAAAAGTACTACATAACTTAAGGATCTCATCATCAAAAACACTGCATAGAGTTCCAGAGTATGTGATTTGCAAAAACATAGTGAAGATTATTTGGAAGGAGATGACATTTTCTTAATGAAAACGCATTGAATGATCAGGTTTCAAGAGTCCTTTGACTTTTGTGTTTGCAAAATGTCACCCCACAAATTAGCATGATGTGCTTCTGTGCCCCTGAGAAAAGTGTTTATATGAAAGATGATTGTGGGAAAGCCATATTCAGTGAACAAGATTCTGTGTTGGAAGTGAAGGCTTAGATAAGAAGACAAATCTGGTGCTCTGAGAGCCCACTAAGGAAACTTTCTTAAAGGAAAATAAAATGTAGCTACATTGGATCCTAAAACTGACCAAATTTTTAAAATCAGTTTTGATTCAAAATTTAATTACTGATGCATGTTATAATAGCACCACCTTGTGGAATATACTAAAAATTCATGTATGTCTTTAGGTGGCTGCTCAGTGTTTCTCTAAATGTTGTTTGTGAGTCGCTGGGGGCATCAAAGACACTTTCAGGGAATCCATAGGGCCAAAGCTACTTTCATGATAATACCCAGAAGACATTTACCCTTTCATTGTGCCGGCAGGTGTACTAATGGTGTAAAAGCAATATGGGTAAAACTATAAACACCATAGCACATGAATCATGAAAATTGTTCAAAATTAGTTTTGAGCTTAGTTTTACTTAAGAGTATTCTTATGAAGTAACAAAAATAAAATAATCTGGAAGACAACACCATAGGAACTCATGGCACAGGAATTCACTTTATTGTCAGTTTTGCTTGCAAGAAATCCCTCCAGGAAAAAAAAGAATCTCTAAGAGTAGCAGAGATTTGTGAGCAACACAAAGAAGAAACTTGTGTTTTAGTTCTCACTCCTGTACTCATAAGCTTTAACTTTGCGTTTGCTCAATTTATCTAAAAGGGAGATACTACTAGCAGTTGCTGCATTGAAAAGTTGTAAAGATTAAAAGCTGTATATAATGGCTCGGTAATTGTTGGCTGTTCTAACTGTCCTCACTTGTTCCCAGCGTCAAGAGTTAATCAAAGCAGAAATCCCATGAAATTGATTTTTAAAGTTTTTATGTAAATTCCAGTGAACATACAGTCTAATATTAGCTTCAGGTGTAAAATATAGTGATTAAACACACATAAAACACCCTCTGCTCACCACAATTGAACACTTTAATCCCCATCACTTATTTAACCCATCCCCCAACCCATCTATCCTCTGATAACCATAGATTTTTTCACTATAGTTGAGTCTATTTCTTGTTTTGCCTCTCCTTTTTTTCCTTGTTCATTTGTTTTGTTTCTTAAATACCACATATGTGTAAAATCATATAGTATTTGTCTTTCTCTGACTGACTTATTTCACTTAGCATAATACCTTCTAGCTCCATCCATGCCATGGCAAATGGCAAGATTTCATTTTTGTGGTTGAGTAATATTTCACTGCATATATATACACCACATCTTTTTTACCCATTTTTCATTTGATGGAAAATTGGGGCCTCTCCATAGTTTGGCTAGTGTTGATAATGCTGCTATAAACACTGGGGGGCATGTACTGCTTTGAATTTGTATTTTTGTGTCCTTTGGGTAAATACTTAATAGTGAAATTGCTGCATCATAAGGTAGTTCTATTTTTAGATTTTTGAGGAACCTCTATGCTGTTCTCCAGAGTGGCTGCACAAGTTTGCATTCCTATCAGCAGTGCGAGAGGGTTGCCCTTTCTCTGCATCCTTGCCAAAACCTGTTGTTTCTTGTGTTAATTCTCATATGATTTCTAAAGTATCTGCATACAGCAATAATTATATCATTATAAACACAATATATAAAAGTGTAATTTGTGACGATAATAGCATAAAGGAGCAAAGAAGCAATATAGGAGCAAATTTTTTTATATTATTAAAATTAACTGGTCATTGATCTGAACTAGATTATTATAAATTAAGATATTAAATTATAATTTTTATCTCAGCCACTAAGAAAATAACTCAAAGAATATTATAAAATAGACAATAAAGAAAATAAAGTGGCACCATGGAAAATATCTATTAACACAAAGGAAAGCAAGAATGGAAGAATAGGGGAATAAAAAATGAATAAGACAAACTAAATAATGCAAATAAACATACTCAAAATGTAGACATTGGCAAAATAGGTAACAATATGTCCTCTATAAGAGACAAATTTTATGTTTTTTAGATTTTTATTGTTAATTTATTTTTTGAGACCGAGAAAGACAGAGTGCAAGTGGGGGAGGGGCAGAGAGCGAGAGAGAGAGAAAGAGTCCAAAACAGGCTCCAGGCTCTCAGTTGTCAGCACAGAGCTCAACGTGAGGCTTGAACCCAGGGACCACAAGATCTTGACCTGAGCCAATTTGACAATAAACTATTATTTTAAAAAAATCAAATAGCGGCTGTTTCCTAACATAGAGGGATGCAGAAGAAGGCATCCTTTAAATCAAGTACTGTAAACCAGTTGACATCACCAGAGATCTGGGTGAGAATGGTATATGAATTTGGCACTATTGGATGAACAGGCATCACTGCCTCATTTATAGCACCTAAACCTTGAACCATTTGATATTCTCCATTTGGCTTTTTTATTCGTAAAATTGGAATGTGATGAGGAGACTGAGAAGGCTTTAAAATTCCATATTTGAAAATTTGTCAATAAGTGTAAATCAGCTTTTGCCCCAGGCTTTAAGGGGCATTGTTTTTTATGAGGTATAGTGGCAGGGTCCTTTATTTTTTATTTATTTATTTATTTAATTTTTACTTTTCAAAATTATTTTAATTTCAGTTTTATTTGAGTATAGTTGGCACAAATTTTACAATAGTTGCAGGTACACAATATAGTAATTCAGCTAACTCCAAACATTATGCCATACTCACTACAAGTGTCCCTGCCATTTGTCACCATACAGTGCTATTAGTATATCGCTGATTGTATTAGCTATGCTGTGCCTTTTATTCCTTTAATTTTTTTACCATTTCACTTTATTTTTTAAGTAGTTTATTGTCAAATTAGTTTCCATACAACACCCAGTGTTCTTCCCCACAAGTGCCCTCCTACATCACCACCACCTCTTTTCCCCCCTCCCCCTTCAACCCTCAGTTTCTTTTCAGTATTCAGTAGTCTCTCAAGTTGTGCGTCCCTTTCTCTCCCCAACTCTCTTTCCCTCTCCCCTCCCCCTCCATTAGGCTTCTCCTGTTCTCCTGTTAGACCTATGAGTGCAAACATATGGTATCTGTCCTTCTCTGCCTGACTTATTTTGCTTAGCATGATGCCCTCGAGGTCCATCCACTTTCCTACAAATGGCCAGAATTCATTCTTTCTCATTGCCATGTAATACTCCATTGTATATATCTGCCACATCTTCTTGATCCACTCATCAGGTGATGGACATTTAGGCTCTTTCCATGTTTGGGCTATTGTTGACAGTTCTGCCGTGAACATTGGGGTACATGTGCTCCTATGCATCAGCACTTCTGTATCCCCTGGGTAAATCCCTAGCAGTGCTATTGCTGGGTCATAAGGGAGTTCTACGGACAGTTTTTTGAGGAACCCCCACACTGTTTTCCAGAGCGGCTGCAACAGTTTACATTCCCACCAACAGGGTAGGAGGGTGCCCGTATCTCCACTACCTCGCAAGCATCTATAGTCTTTTGATTTGTTTATTTTAGCCACTCTGACTGGTGTGACGTGGTATCTCAGTGTGGTTTTGATTTGTGTTTCCCTGATGATGAGTGATGTTGAGCATCATTTCATGTGCCTGTAGGCCATCTGGATGTCCTCTTTGGAGAAGTGTCTGTTTATGTCTTCTGCCCATTTCTTCACTGGGTTATTTGTTTTTAGGTGTGGAGTTTGGTGAGTTCCTTGTAGATTTTGGATGCTATCCCTTTATCTGATATGTCATTTGCAACTATCTTTTCCCATTCTGTCGGTTGCCTATTCGTTTTCTTGATTGTTTCCTTTGCAGTGCAGAAGCTTTTTATCTTGATGAGGTCTCAAGAGTTCATTTTTGCTTTCATTTCCCTTCCCTTTGGGGATGTGTCAAGTAGGAAATTGCTTCAGTGAAGGTCAAGGAGGTTGTTTCCTACTTTCTCCTTGAGGGTTTTGATGGTTTTCTGTCTCACAATCAGGTCCTTCAGTCATTTGGAGTTTCTTTTTGTGTATGGTATAAGAAAGTGGTCTAGGTTCATTCTTCTGCATGTTGCTGTCCAGTTCTCCCACCACCACCTGCTAAAGAGGCAGTCTTTTTTCCATCGGATACTCTTCTTCCCTGCTTTGTCAAAAATTAATTGGCCGTACATTTGTGGGCCCAATACTGGGTTCTCTATTCCATTCCATTGCTCTATGTGTCCGTTTTTATGCCAATACCATACTGTCTTGATGATGACAGCTTTGTAGCAGAGGCTAAAATCTGGGATTGTGATTACTCCCATTTTGGTTTTCTTCTTCAATATTACTATGGCTATTCCGGGTCTTTTGTGGTTCCATACGAATATGAGGATAGTTTGCTCTAGCTTTGAGAAGAATGTTGGTGTAATATTGATGGGGATTGCATTGAATGTGCAGATTGCTTTGGGTAGTAATGACATTTTCACAATGTTTATTCTTCCGATCCATGAACAGAGAGTGTTTTTCCATTTCTTGGTGTCTTCTTCAATCTCTTTCATAAGTTTTTTATAGTTTTCATCATATAGATCTTTTACATCCTTGATTAGGTTTACTCCTAGGTATTTTATGGTTTTTCGTGCAATTGTGAACGGGATCAGTTTCTTGATTTCTCTTTTGGCTGCTTCATTTTTGGTGTATAGGAATGCAACTGATTTCTGTACATAGATTTTGTATCCTGCAACTTTACTGAATTCATGGATCAGTTCTAGAAGGCTTCTGGTGGAGTCTGCCAGGTTTTCCATGTAGAGTGTCGTGTCATCTGCAAAAAGTGAAAGTTTGACTTCTTCTTTGCCAATTCTGATGCCTTTTATTTCTTTGTTGTCTGATTGCTGATGCTAGGATTTCCAGAAATATGTTAAACAACAGTGGTGAGAGTGGGCACCCCTGTCGTGTTCCTGATCTCAGGGGGAAAGCTCTCAGTTTTTCCCCGTTGAGGATAATATTGACTGTGGGCTTTTCATAAACTGCTTTTATAATGTTTAGGTAAGTTCCTTCTATTCCAACTTTCTCAAGGGTTTTTATTAAGAAAGGGTGCTGTACTTTGTCAAATGCGTTTTCTGCATCTATCGACAGGATTATATGGTTTTTATCCTTTCTTTTGTTAATGTGATGGATCACATTGATGGGTTTGCGAATATTGAACCAGCCCTGTAACCCAGGAATGAATCCCACTTGATCATGATGGATATTCTTTTTATATGCTGTTGAATTCGATTTGCTAGTATCTTGTTGAGTATTTTTGCATCTGTATTCATTAAGGATATTGGTCTGTAGTTCTCTTTTTTTTCTAAGTCTCTGTCTGGTTTGCGTATCAAGGTGATGCTGGCTTTGTAGAATGAGTTTGGAAGTTTTCCTTCTATTTCCATTTTTTGGAATAGTTTGAGAAGAATGAGTATTAGCTCTGCTTTAAATGTCTGGTAGAATTCACCTGGGAAGCCATCTGGCTCTGGGCTCTTATTCGTTGGGAGATTTTTGGTAACAGATTCGATTTCTTCACTGGTTATTGGTCTATTCATGTTTTCGATCTCTTCCCGTTTGAATTTTGCTAGTGCATGTGCATTTAGGAATTTGTCCATTTTTTCTAGGTTGTCCAGTTTGTGGCATATAATTTTTCATAGTAATCTCTGATGATTGTATTTCTAAGCATTAGTTGTGATAGATCCTTTTTCATTCATAATTTTGTCTATCTGGGTGGTCTCTCTTTTCTTTCTGAGAAGCCTGGCTAGAGGTTTATTGATTTTGTTTATTTTTTCAAAGAACCAACTCTTGGTTTCATTGATCTGCTAGACCTTTTTTTTTTTTTTTGGATTCTATATTGTTTACTTATGCCCTGATCTTTATTATTTCTCTTATTCTGCTGGGTTTGGGGTGCTTTTGTCGCTTTCCTTCTAGTTCCGGTGGGTGCACTGTTAGATTTTGAATTTGCGCTTTTTCTAGTTTGTTGAAATTGGCCTGGATTGCAATATACGTTCCTCTTAGGACTGCCTTTGCTGTGTCCCAGAGATTTTGGATTGTTGTATTTTTGTTTTCATTTGTTTTCATATAATTTTTAATTCCTCCCTAATTGCCTGATTATCCCATTCATTCTTTCATAGGGTGGTTTTTAACCTCCACATTTTTGGAGGTTTTCCAGACTTTTTCCTGTGGTTAATTTCAAGTTTTATAGCATTGTGAACTGAAAGTATTCATGGTATGATCTCTATTCGTATATACTTATGGAGGGCTGCTTTATGCCCCAGTGTGTGATCTATCTTGGAGAATGTGCCATGTGCACTCGAAAAGAAGGTGAAATCCTAACTTCAGTATGCAGAGTTCTAAATATATCTATCAATTCCATCTGTTCCAATGTGTCATTCAGTTCCTTTCTTTCTTTAGTGATTTTCTGTCTGGTTGATCGATCCATTGCTGTCAGTGGAGTATTAAACTCTCCTGCAATTAGCACATTCTTATCAATAAGATTGTTTCTGTCTGTGACTAATTGTTTTACGTATTTGGGTGCTCCCGAATTTGGCGCATAGATGTTTATAATTGTTAGCTCTTCCCGAGGGAGAGATCCTATAATTATTATATAATGTCCTTCTTTATAGCTTGTTACTGCCTTTACTTTAAAGTCCAGTTTTCTGATATAATTATAGCTACTCCAGCTTTCTTTTGGCTTCCAGTCGCATGATAGATATTTCTCCATCCCTTTACTTTCAACCTGAAGGTATCTTCAGGTCGAAAATGAGTCTCTTGTAGACAGCAAATGGATTTTGTTTTTTCTTCCATTCTGCTACCCTGTGTCATTTGGTTGGAGCATTCAGTCCATTTACATTCAGTGTTATTATTGAAAAATGTGGGTTTAGAGTCCTTGTGTTCTCCCTAGAATTCATGTTTATAGTGATGTCTCTGGCACCCTGTATTCTTTGCAACATTTTCCTCGTAGAGTCCCTCTTAGGATTTCTTGTTTGGCTGATTTAATGGCGATGAATTCTCTCAATTTTTGTTTATTTGGGAACACTTTTATCTCTCCTTCTGTTTTGAATGACAGGCTTGCTGGAGAAAGGATTCTTGGCTGCACATTTTTTCTGTTCATCACATTGAAGATTTCCTGCCAGTCCTTCCTGGCCTGCCAAGTTTCAGTAGATAGGTCTGTAACCACTCTGATAGGTTTCCCTTTGTACGTGAGGGCCCTTTTCTCCCTATCTGCTTTCAGAATTCTCTCTTTATCTTTATATTTTGCCAGTTTCACTATGATATGTCATGCTGAAGGTCGATTCAAATTACGTCTTAAGGGGGTTGTTTGTGCTTCTTGTATTCAAATATCTATTTCTTTCCTCAGATTTTGGACATTTTCAGTTATCATGTGGTCTAGTACCCCTTCAGGACCTCTCTCTCTTCCTTCCTCTTCAGGAATTCCTATGATACTGATGTTGTTCCATTTGATTGTATCACTCAGGTCTCGAATGCTCCTTTCCTGCTCATGGATCAATTTCTCTGTCTTTTTCTCGGCTTCCTCTTTTGCTATAACTGTGTCTTCTAATTCACCTATTCTTCTCTCTGCTTCTTCAACCCATGAGGTGGCCATCTCCATTTTATTATTCACCTCATTTATAGCCTTTTGTATCTCATCACACCTATTTTGAAAGTTCCTAGTCATTGTATCAGTAGCTTCTCTGATGCTTTTTTCAAGCCCAGCGATTAATTTTATGACAATTGTTCTAAATTCTTGTTCAGTTATGTTGTTTAGGTCTGTTTTGAGCAGTTCTGTGGCTGTGACTTCTTCCTGGAGTTTCTTAAAAGGAGAGTTCTTTCGTCTTGTCACTTTTGCTAGTTTTTGGTCTCTTGTCAGTTTTAAAAGCTCATTGTGCACTGTGCACCTGTTAGTATTGCTCTGTTAAATGAGGCTTAATGACTGTTCAGGGCCTGTCATTTTAGAAAATGTTCTTTGAATGGTGTCTCTCAATTTCTCTTGTTGTGCCCTTGATTATTTTATTTCCCTACTCAGCGATATTTCGGACTCTCCATCATGCGTACGTTGGCTTGTTTCTTGGGGCAGCCCTGAAAAGGAAAACAGACAGCCAAACACACAGGGAACAGAAGCACACAAACGCATAGACAAATCAAACAAACAAACAAATTAAAAGGGAGAAAGGAAAAAAAGAAACGGAAGGGAGAGAAAAGAGAAGAAATGAAGAGAAGAAAAAAATAAAGGGGGGCAGAGACAACAAAGGACAATGGACAGTCAAAAAGTGTATAACACAAGGGGAGAGATAAGGATGAGATAAGGGAGAATATATCTGGATGGAGAAGAAAAATTTAAAAAGAGGGTGAAAGTAAAAAGGAAAATAAAGAGTAAAAACTTTAAAAAGTTTTAAAAAAGAGTAAAACAGGTAATAATATTTTTAAAAAGTTAATAATAAAAAATAAGTACAAAAAAAGCAGCAGCTCCCACTATCGGATAGGCATGGTTTGGTTTAGAAAGGTCTTGGGACTGCTCTCAGAGGCCCCACCTTGGTGGTTGCAGAGAGATGAACGGCGGCGCCCCCAAGCTCCACTGGAACTAAGTGCTGCAAGCCCTTCTCATGAGTCTGATCTCCTTGTGCCGCAGCAGAGCCAAGCTGTATTTTCCAGGCCCGCCTCACTTAAAAATCCTAATCCATGTACTTTTATGCTACCACAGATGAGATGTACTTGCTTTGGTGGCTGGCTTCTTAGTCGGGATCTCCTAGGGGGAGGGAGCAGTTTCTCTTGATGCTGGCCAGGATTTGCACCGCTGCTGCCAGAGGCGAGGTGCCCTGCAGGAGGTGAAGTGAGTGCCCCGGCAGCAGCAGCTTTCGCTGTCCCCACCACCGCCCCCAACTTCCAGCTGGGATCATGTAGGGAGAGGGAGCAGTTTCTCTAGGCACAGGCCGGATTCGTGCTGCCACTGCCTGAGGCGTAGTGCGCTGCCAGAAATGAGGTGCACACTCCTGCAGCCGCAGCTGAAGTGTGCCGCTGCAGCCATCACTGCCTCCACCAACTTCCTGCCGGGATCACCCAGGGTGGGGCAGTTTTTTCCTTGTGCCACCCAGGTTCAGGATTCGCACTGCCCAGCAGTTATATATGGAGTGCGAATTTTTCTTTCCATGCCAGTTTAAATGTTCTTTATCTCTTGTATAGCGACAGTACTATGAGCGTGTTCAGTTTCTCTTTCTCTTCCCTTTGTCTCTCAGGGGCTATGTGTGCTTTCCATTGTTGGGCTAGGGCTCCCACTTCCCCTGCCCCTCTCTGGCTGGCCCATTTTCCAATCTCCCCAGTTCGCACTCACTCACTCAGGCATCTTTGAGGTTGTCTTCTTTCTGGAATCCGTATATTCTCCTTCCACTCTTGCAGATAAGAAAAATGTCCTTCTCAGTTTGATAGATGGGGTGGACGAAGTTTACAGAGTTCCCTTTTTCTCTGCCATCTTGGCTCCTCCCTCCTTGAATGAGTTCTCTAATGTTATAATAAATAAGATAACAAATGGCAGCAGGAAAAGTCATCACATTCTTGTTAGATATAAATCTCGGTTGACCAAGTTGGCTGAGATGTTTTTGAGGATTCAAATATAAGCCACAGACTCTCCATTGATCCTTAAACATTTAAAATGCTGTCAAGTTTAGATACAAAACTAAGATGACTAAATGTATTTTTCATTTTTGATGCACTACAATGTTTGGCACATTATTGACCTAGGATTAGCCATACAGAGCCATTCTTGGGGATTATTTTCATGATGTTCACCTGTTACCTTATATTTGGCAATTCAAAAGCCAATAACTAGCCATGTGACTCGGGTAAGTCACGTTCTTGGTTTAGATCTCAGGTTTATCACATGAATGGGGTTGGGCTATAATTTCTAAGAGGACTTGCAACCTATAAATTACAGGATTTACATTTTTAAAAGTCAGATAAATTCTTTTTAGAAGATAGATTACATAGTTTGCTGTTCCTGAACATTAAAAAAAAAAGATACTGTATACAGGTCCACTCCTCTACCACTATTACTGTCCTAACTTAAGCCTGTATGTTTTCCTTTTTCTTCTGAATGACTACAACAGTTCCCCATCCAGATCATTTTTTTTCTCAAGAAAAGCTTCCCATCTGTTATTCTCTTGCTCAAAAATTTTAATGGCTCTCAATTGCCTGTAAAACGAAATTAAATCTCATCTTGGAAATCAAGGCCATCTTTAATTACCTATCCTGTCTTATCTGACCATGTCTCTGTTTTATCCTAGCTACACCAGAATATTTGCCTTTCTTTAAATTTACCATGTACTTCTATTAAATTGTTATATTTTCCATCTGCTCAACCTTTTTAAAAAATATTTATTTTTTGAGAGAACAAGAGAGAAAGAACATGAGTGGGGGAGGAACAGAGAGAGAGGGAGACACAGAATCTGAAGCAGGCTCCAGGCTCTCAGCTGTCAGCACAGAGCCTGACGGGGGGCTTGAGCTCTCAAACCACGAGATCATGACCTGAGCCGAAGCTGGACACTTAACTGACTGAACCATCCATGTGCCCTGAATCTGCTAATCTTTTGGAGCCTGCTCAAATCTTAGCTATACCAGCAGGCCTTCTCATACCTCCCCCAGAGAGAATGCAAAACTTACCTGTTCATCTCCCTAATACCCAGCACATTAAATTCCTGTCAACATTTCTCACTCTATTTCTTAAACTAGTTACTTGTTTGGATGTCTGTATCCCCCACTAGAGACCAAAGTCTGACTTTTTCATCTGGAATACCTCTCTCCTTAACCTCTAGCTCATGTTTTTTGTGAGTAATGTGTATACCTATATTGCATTGTTATACACACTATATATAATGTGTGTAGTAACACTTTGTTGAATTAAATTATCCCCTAGATAGGCCTTGAAAATAGAGGGCTTCCAATGAACAGGAAAGCTTCATTGATCTGATAATGGATGATTACATTTTACCTTTAAGTATCAAAATATTGGAACATTCGACCAGTTTAAGTAGGACATCACATTAGGTAGGTATCACATTTGCTTTACAGCTTTAATAAACAGGTAAATGAATTATAACAAAATTAATCTAAACCTCTTTTGCTTCTGTTTGATGCATAATCCTTAATTGCTATGTAAGTTGTTCCGTACTGTGATTTTGTGATCCCCTAGACAGTTTTGTTGTTTGCCTGGGTCTCTAGATTAAATGACTCCCTAATTGCAGTTCTCAATTTGATGACACCTCTTTCTCCTTGCCAGATATCTTTTTTCACTGGGTTTATCCACAATCAAATTAGGGCCAAGATGAGAGGTGCTAGGAAAAACTAGATAATGAGGAAACTTATTTAGCTAGAAACAATGTTTTTCACATAATGCTAAGTCAATAGTTTTTGAGAAAATTTTGCAGAGTTGGCAATATCTCTATTTCTGGATATTTCAAAGTTTTCCCTCTTAAATCCAGTTTTGTGGGTCAGTTTTTAAAAGCCTGACCTTTACTCCCAGATAAGCACAATTCTGCATAAATGGTGTATAATTCCTCACTATCCAGATATTTCCTTTGAATGAAGAATATTATAGAGGTCTAGATTTTAGTTTTTAATTTTAACAAATGCAATCTTTGTCAACCATCCTAAGCAAGTCTGATAACATATACAATGGAATAATATTCAGCCATAAGAAAGAATGAAATCTTGCCATTTCCAATGATGTGGCTGGACCTAGAGAGTATAATGCGAAGTGAAAGAAATCAGTCAAAGACAAATATATTTGTCACTCATCTGTGGAATTTAAGAAACAAAACAAACGAGCAAGGGGGAAAAAGAGAGAGAGAGAGAGAAGAAACACTCTTAACTATTGAGAACAGACTGATGGTTACCAGAGGTAAGGTGGGTGGAGGGGATGCAAGAAATAGGTGATGAAGATTAAGGGGTACACTTGTTGTGATGAGCACTGGCTGATATGTGGAATTTTCCAATCACTATATTATCACCTGAAATGAATATGAATGTATATGTATATGTTATTTTTACATATATATACATACACACACATACATACACACACAATATACAGAAATTAAAATAAAATAATTTTTAAAATATGATGATGCTTATTACATTTTTCAAAATAACTTCAGAATATTTTTATAAATTGTATTTCTTCTGCTTTGATATTCCTAACCATCTAGCAAGTTACTGTTAGCTAGATAATTGTCTCCTGCTTTAATCCAATCTGCACTAAATGTTACTGTTTGCAATGATAGCACAGATCATTCTGTTGCCCTGAGATTCAATCGTCAATAACAATAGGATAAAGATAAAGTTGATCTTCCTTTGACATTTAAAACATCAAATACTATTCATCAAGATATTTTTTTCAAAAACAAACTATTGTTTTCTGTAAGTCTTCTTTCACAAAATTAATCTCTATCTGTAGTTCCTAAAGATAAGTTTTGAAACATGGTTTTTTTCCCCCTGTAAGTCTTTTATCATGTTCAGTGGTTTTTATGTGTCCTATATAATCAGTTCAGTATTTGAAACTCAGAAGACAATTTTCTCTCCACAAAGCAAAGGATTTAAGAAACTTTAAGCAAGAAGAAATCTTGAGATTACCTAATCTGGCCTCCTATCTTTAGCATGTAAGGTTTTATCCTAATTTTATAAATGAAGCTAGTAGGGCTCACATGGTCATGATCAATGCAAATAGTTTAATTTATTTATAAGTTACTGTGTCCTTTTGAGCTGTGTATTTTTGCAATCTTTCTCTCACATTTGGTTTTCTATCAACACAGCTAAATTCTAGTCATGTGCTGGGCTACTCTCAGACTGCTCAGTGATCAATTCTTTAGAAACTCCTAGGCAACATCTCTTACTATTTGATATTGAGCAAACACAGCTCCTTAGTGGTCTCAATTCACAGTTTCTGTTGTTTGGCCTGAGAAATATGATGGATACGATAGTTGACATTTTCCATAGGCTTCCCAGAGTGCATTTTGCCCTGGAGGAACTTTAATCCACCATCTTATCGTCTCACCTCCATTAATTTATCTTTCACATTTTCAATACATTTAGACTTTTTTTGCTCAGGGAAAATGGATTAATCAAGTTAATTTGAAATATGCCAACTACCAACAAAGGTTTTTCTTCTAAGGTAATCTAATTTTCTAAAGACTGAGATTCTAGAAACTCCAAGGATATATTTAGCAAAAAACACTCTATGTGGTATGGAGAAATGCATAATTACTCCCTAAATTCTTGTGTGCTGCTCCTTTAAAAACTACTGCTCCCAAAAAAACTACTTCTTACCCCAGTCCCTGTCAACTCCTTTTTTCTGTTCTGTAAGTGTTCCTTTTCTAGAATGTCAAAAATGAAGTAATGTGATATGCAACCTAGGAAGTTGGCTTCTTTCATTAAGGAATATACATTTACAATTTATCCACATTGCATAAATAGTTTGTTCCTTTTCTTGTTGAATAGTATTCCATTGTCTAAATGAACTATAATTTGTTTATTCATTCAATAGTTTTTCAATCTGGATTGTTTCCACCTTTTAGCTGCTTTGAATGAGGCAGCTGTATTTGTATGAACATATGCTTTCATTTCTGTTGGGTCCATCCAAGAGTGGAATTGCTGGGTCATGACAATAGTGTATGTTTAACTTTATAAAAAAATTGCTTGCCAAAGTGACTCCACCGTTTTCCATTTCTTCAATCCTCATCAATTGCATTTCCAGTTTGTTTTCTCTTTCTACATTAGGCTTCTTTCTCTCTTTGTTAATCTTTCTTTTATCTTCTGCTCTTTTACCAAAACTGCTTTCTCTGATATCACTAATGTTGAACCAAAGGCTTTTTAATCCATTTATCAGTCTGGATACATTCATTTCTTGGTTTCTGTGAAAGTCCTGTATTGTTCATTATCCTTGAATCATCTTAAATGCCATCTCTTCAGATCCTAACCATCCAATCTAAAACAGACATTAGGTCTTTATCCAATCACCCAATTTACTTCTCTTTTTCTTTCTTTTTTTGTCTTCTTGGATTTAGAAGCAGGTTTATTTTATTTTATTAATTCCAGCATAGTTAATCCACTCACCCACCTCCCTTCTGGTAACCATCAGTTTGTTCTCTATAGTTAGGAGTCTGATTTTTGGTATATCTTTTTTTTTTCTTTGTTTGCTGTTTTGTTTCTTAACATCCACATATGAGCACAATCATATGATATTTCTCTTTCTCTGACTGGCTTATTTGGCTTAGCATTATATTTTCTAGATCAATCCATGTTGTTGCAAATGGTAAGATTTCATTTCTGTTATGGCTGAATAATATTCCATTGTGTGTATATATAAGTATTATATTTTATTTATCCATTCATCTATCAATAAGAACTTAGACTGCTTCCATATATACACACACATATAACTAGCTAGCCAGATATAGGTATATTTTTTTTATTTTATTTAATCCAAGTTATGTAATACATAGTGTGAAAATGGTTCCAGGAGTAGAATTTAGCGATTCTTCACTTACATATAACATACAGTGCTCATCCCCACAAGTGCCTTCCCTAATGTCCATCCCCCATTTAGTCCATCCCCTGCACCCAACACCATTCCAGCATCCCTCAGTTTGTTCTTTGTGTTTAAGAATCTCTTATGATTTGTCTCATGCTATGTTTTTATCTTATTTTTCCTTCTCTTCCCCTACATTGATCTGTTTTGTTTCTTAAATTCCACATGTGAGTGTAATCATATGGTATTTCTCTTTCTCTGATTTATTTTGCTTAGCATAATATATTCTAGTTCCATCATTGTTGTTGCAAATGGCAAGATTTCATTCTTTTTGATCACCAATATTATATATATGTGTGTGTGTGTGTATATATATATATATATATATATATATATATATATATATATATATATATCACTTCCTTTATCCATGTCAGGAGATGGCTGTTTAGACTCTTTCCATAGTTTGGCTATTGTTTTTTGTAATGTTCATTTATTTTTGAGAGAGAGAGAGAGCGAGCGAGCAGGTGAGCACAAGTGAGGGAGGGGCAGAGAAGGAGATACAGAATACAAAGCAGGCCCCAGGCTCTGAACTGTCAGCACAGAGCCTGACACAGGCTCAAACTCACAAATCATGAGATCATGACCTGAGCCAAGGTCAGATGCCTAATCCACTGAGCCAACCAGGCACCCCCATAGTTTGACTATTGTTGCTAGTCCTTCTATAAACATTGGGGTATATGTGCCCCTTTTAATCAGCATTTTTATATCCTTTGGATAAATACCTAGTGGTGCTATTGCTGGGTCATAGAGTAGCTCTATTTTTAATATTTTGAGAAACCTCCATACTGCTTTCCAGATTGCCTATACTAGTTTGCATTCCAACCAAGAATGCAAAAGAATTCCACTTTTTCTGCAGCCTTACAATATTTGTTGTTTCCTGAGTTATTCGTTTTAGCCATTCTGACAGATGTGAGGTGATATCTCACTGTTGTTTTGGTTTGTATTTTCCTGATGATGAGTGATGTTGAGCATCTTTTAATGTATCTGTTAGCCATCAGGATGTCTTCTTTAGAGAAGTGTCTGTTCATATCATTTGTCATTTCTTCATTGGATTGTTTTTTGGATGTTGAGTTTGGTAAATTCTTTATAGATTTTAGATACTAACCCTTTATTTGATATGTCATTCACAAATATCTTCTCTTATTCCTTTGGTTGCCTTTTAGTTGTTTTTTAATTTTTTAATGTTTATTTTTTAGATAGGGAGAGACACAGCATGAGCAGAGGAGGGATAAAGAGAGAAAGAGAGACACAGAATCTGAAGTAGGCTCCAGGCTCTGAGCTGTGAGCACTTTGCCTGATGCGGGGATTAAACTCACAAGCTGTGAGGTCATGACCTGAACTGAAGTCAGAATATGCTCAACCAACTGACCCACCCAGGTGCCCTGGTTACCTTTTAGTTTTGCTGATTGTTTGCTTCACTGTGAAGGAGTTTTTATTTTAATGAGATCCCAATAGTTCATTTTACTTTTCTTTCCCTTGCCTCTGGAGACATGTCTAGTAAATGTTGCCGGGACTGATGTCAAAGAGGCTGCTGCCTTTTTTCTCCCCTAAGATTTTGATGGTTTCCTGTCTCACATTTTACGCCTTCATCCACTTTGAGTTTATTTTTGTGTATGGTTGAAGAAAATGTTCCAGGTTCATTCTACTGCATATTGCTGTCCACTTTTTCCAACACCATTTGTTGAAGAGACTGTCTTTTTTCCGTTGTATAGTCTTTGTTTTGTCAAGGATTAGTTGGCCATACATTTGTGGGTCTATTTCTTGGTTCTTGATTCTGTTCTATTGATCTACTTGTTTGTTTTTGTGCCAGTAGCATACTGTTTGATCATTACAGCATTGTAATACAGCTTGAAGTCCAGAATTGTGATGCCTCCAGCTTTGCTATTCTTTCTCAACACTACTTTGGCTATTTGAGGTCTTTTCTGGTTTCATATCAATTTGGATTGTTTGTTCCATCTCTGTGAAGAATGTTGCTCTTATTTTAATAGGGGTTGCAGTTAATGTGTAGATTGTTTTGAGTAGTATCAACATTTTAACAATATTTGTTTTCTCCAATTAATGAGCATGGAATCTTTTTCCATTTCTTTGTAACTTCAATTATTTCATAAGCTTTGTATAGTTTTCATCATACAGATTTTACTTCTTTGGTTAGGTCTATTCATAGATATTGTATGGTTTTGGTGCAATTGTAAATAGAATAATTCTTTGATGTCTCTTTCTGCTGCTTCATTAGTTGCCCTGGCCTGCGGGGTCAGTCGATGCGGGTTCCCGAGAGAGGGAGTGAGAGTAGGGTAGGGCAGGAGACACAGAGTGGAGGCAAGGCAGCGTTTCCGATCAGGCCACTCTCTTTATTGAGAGACCACGCATGTCTTATATAGGGTAGAAGGCTGACAGTTGACGTGAGTTAGTTGCTAGGAAACAAGGGTGGGGACTGCGGAGTCAGCACGCCGCCCAAGAGGCTAACAAGAAAGGCTTGGGAGGTAAACAAGGCGGCCTCAGATGAAGGTGATAATGCAGCTCTTGCTGTGCTGGGAGTGATAACCCAGCTCAGCTGTGCGGGTGGCTGATCTTGCAGGTCAAGGCACGTATCTTTTCTTCTGGCAGCTCTTCTGGCAGCTCCCCACAGGTCCCCCTTTTTTACTTTTTCAAAAAAAAGGGCTACTTCCAGAATATAATGGTATAGGCAAGGAAAGGACTGTGCCTGTCTTAGGTTGGGGGCCTGCCAATCCTTCTTACCCGTCATGGGCATACCCAGAAGCCTGTGCCTGCGCAGCCTGTCTTAGGTTGATAGGATGGTAAGGCCCCTCTTACCCGTCATTGGCTAACCAGTCCGTGCCTCTTGCCATAATACAGCTCTTCATTGACCTTCTGGTTGGCCACATTGAGCTTATGATGATGGACCTGGATAGGCTGCATCTTGATAGCATCTATTTGCTGCCTTAGAAGTGCCATGACCTTATTGAATACAACAGTGCCCAAAGACACCAAGATCAGCAAACCCACAATAGGCCTCAAAAGCGGGACAGATAGGGTAAAAGTCCATACAATAGGTCTTAAAAGTGGGAGGAGATAGGGTAAAAGTCCATGAAATCCACTGAGGAAAGGACTGTCAATGGGCTCCCTCCTCCTCTTCTCCAGATCTTCCCGAAGCCTCTCAATCTCCTTTCTCCAGCCATCCAGAGAAGGTGCCACCATTTCCCAAACATGGTCTCTAAAACAAAAGACAAAGATATTTCTCAAGGAGATTTCTTCTCCTTGGAAGGCTGAGAATTATGATCAATTTGCTTTACTAGTCTCTCCAGCAACCATCTGACTGCATCTGCTTGTCGGATTTACAGTCCTTGGCAAAATGGCCTTTTTTACCACAGCTGAAACATCTTCCTCTATTGCAGACCTAGCAGCTCTTTAATTGTAAACCCCTGCAGGGCGGCAGCCATTGTCAATCCCTGTTTGTAGGTAGAGCCATTATTGGCCAGCTTTTTCCGATAAGGCCTAATGGCCGCCTGACTCTCGGAGTTTGCATTTTCATAACGAATTCGGTGCCAAGCATCAGCATTGCCAAAGATACGCCCTGCTGCCGTGAGAAGCTGATGGACAAAGTCAGCAAAAGGCTCATTGGGACCTTGTTTAACGTTAGTTAAGGAGGAACTGAGGTCCCCTTTGACTGGCAACTTTCTCCTATTAAAGGTGTTAATGATCTTATACCAAGACATTAAGACTTTAGGAATTGCAAATATATATGAGCAGTTGCAGCATTTACCCATACTATAAGACCTAAGGTGTATCATTGTACTAGAGTGCTTTTTTTTTTTTAAAGTCCTCTATTATTACTAAACCAAAGTGGCAATAACAGATCTTATTTGCCCTTGGGATTCTTCAGCAAAACCTAACTTTAACCTCAGAAGTTTTAACTAAGCAATCAAAGGCCTGATAAAGATAAGACCTAAAGCTTTTGTCTTCTTAACAAGAGAAACCCTTCATTTACATAGTCTTAACAAGAGCAGACCACGGGTCCAGACAAACTTGTCTTTTGAAAGAGACAAGCAGAATTTTAACCTTATACCAATATACCTTTAAAATTCCACACATAAAATTCTTTTTAATGATTACTTTCTTTTACTTTTTTTTCTTTTTCTTTTTTTTATCAAGTAAAACCTTAACGTTTTAACTATTTTAACACTTATGAAAACTATAGAACAGACCAAATTAACCATCCTTTTAACATACACTTGTTAAAAATTGGAGTAGAGATCAAAGGAACCTATTTGACCTTTCAAACCAACAAACTTAAACACTGAATAAGTTTCACTTGAGCCCAGGTAAGACACTTTGTTCCCTATAGTTGATTTTAACCTCGAAATTTGGTGCAAAAACTGATTTTTGTGGTCTTTGGTTTCTTATCATCTAAGGCAGAGGGAGAAGCTGTTGCCACCGGCAATGTATGCAGATGGGCCTCTCCCCACCCAGAGATAGGAACCTAATGGCCTTCTGGTTGCCCCAGGCAATGAGGCGGTTTTAAACTTTTAGCTATTTTAAACTTTTAGCTGTTAACCTGGGAAATGAATAGTTCTTTCTTTAGACTCTTTATGGCCCAAAGCTTCTCAAGTTCTGACCTATCCATCACTCTAACTCTGCCTATCTCTACAGGGGGGGTTTGCAGTAATCCAAAACAAGTCCACACATTCAGTCACACACACACCAGAGGCTATTGCATTCCCTCCCACCGAGGTTTTACAGACGAGACCGAGACATTTAGAAGAACATTTAACTGGGTAATCTCTTACTCACTTTCCTTATTCTCTATATTTCAAAGGTGTCTTTTAAGGCTAGATGTGCCCGTTCTACTATACCTTGTCCTTGTGGGTTGTAAGGGATTCCGGTAATGTGTTTAATGTGTAGCTGTAAATGAGTACCTAATGGAGTCTCGCTGCTGCCACCAGTGAAACCCGCTGCAGGCGAACCGGCTCTCTGGCCTCCCGGTGGGGTCCTAGATCCCACTCTCCCAACCTACTATAGGTGAACCGGCTCTACCGGCCTCCCGGTGGGATCCTAGATCCCACTCACCTGATTAATTGCTTCTTTTTTCTTTTCCTTAGAGCCTAATTCCCTGGGTCCCACAACTGAACCCTCTTTTTTCTTTTCAAGGTCGCTATCTAGCAAAACAAGATCGTCCCCCCCATGGCTATGGGTAGGGGACCTCCCACTTTCTTTTTGTACACTAATGATCTTATTAATAAGAGTCCAATAAGAGAAGACACTACCCATAATGCCCAATTATCCACCCGAATACTTGACGCCGAGACAAACAAGGGGTAGGGTGCCTCCTCTAATGAGGAGACCAATGCATTCACTCACAGACACACAGCAGAAGCTATCACATTCCCTCCAATCGAGGTTTTACAGACGAGACCGAGACATTTAGAAGAAATTTTAATTGGGCAATCTCCTTACTCACTCTCCTTATTATATATATATATATATATATATATTTTTTTTTTTTTTTTTTTTTAAGAAACACTTAAGGACAAACTTCATGGAGGAAATGAAAAAATTCCAATAATTACTTTTTCTTAACTTCCACTCCCTGTGCCCTGAAGGTCTCTGTTTAGTTCCTGCCCTATAATCACTGATCACTACATCCGAGCCGTGGGCTATGCAGCAGTCTGTGCAGTCGACTCCTTTACCCGAGCCGTGGGCTACGAGGCAGTCTGCACAGTCGACTCCTTTTACCCGAGCGCTGGACCACACAGCTAATTCCTGCGTGGCCGTCTCCTTATCTTGAGCACTGGACCACCACGTGGACGTCTCCTTATAAATCCTGAGCACTGGACCACTACGTGGACATCTCCTTATAATTCCTGAGCACTGGACCACTACGTGGCCATCTCCTTATAGATCCTCTAACCTCGGCTGTTACCTCTTTCTCTTCTTTTTCTCTTTGATTGGTTTCTCCACTAGATCCCTCTTACTCAGGTCACACACGTTGGGTGCCACTTGTTTTGGCCAGCGGGGTCAGTCAACGCAGGTTCCTGAGGGAGTGGGAACAGGGCAGGGAGCACAGAGAGTGAAGGCCAAGCAGCGTTTCCGATCAAGCCACTCTCTTTATTGAGAGACCATGCATGTCTTATATAGGGTAGAAGGCGGGCAGCTGACGTGAGTCAGTTGCTAGGAAATAAGGGCGAGGACTGCAGCATCAGCACGCTGCCTGAGAGGCTAACAAGGCAGGCTTGGGAGGTAAACAAGAAGGCCTCAGCTGAAGGTGATAATGCAGCTCTTGCTGTGCTGGGAGTGATAATGCAGCTCAGCTGTGCGGGTGGCTGATCTTGCATGTCAAGGCACATGTCCTTTCTTCTGGCAGCTCTTCTGGCAGCTCCCGACAATTAGTGGTATATAGAAATGTAAATAATTTATGTACATTGACGTCACATTCTGCGACTTTCCTGAATTCATGTATTCATTCTAGCAGTTTTTTGGTAGAGTATTTTGGGTTTGCCATGTAGAGTATCATGTCATCTGTGAAGAGTGAAAGTTTGACTTCTTCCTTGCTAATTTTGATGCTTTTATATCTTTTTGTTGTCTGGTTGTTCAGGCTAGAACTTCCAACGCTATGTTGAACAGCAGTCGTGAAAGTGGATATCCCTATCATGTTCTTGACCTTAGGGGGAAAGCTTTCAGTTTTCCCCATTGAGAATGATATTAGCCCTGGGTCTTTTGTATATGGCCTGTATAATCTTGAGGTGTGTTTCTTCTATCCCTAGTTTCATGAGGGATTTTATCATGAATGGATGATTTACTTTGTAAAGTAGTTTTTCTGAATCATTTGAGAGGATAATATGGTTCTTATCCTTTTTTAATGTGATGCAGCATGTTGATTTGCACATATTAAACTACACTTGGAGCCCAGGAATAAATCGCACATGGTATATCAGTGAATAATTCTCTTAATGCATTGTTGGATTCGGTTTGCTAGTATCTTGTTGAAAATTTTTGCATCCATGTTCATCAGGGAAATTGGTCTGTAATTCTTTTTAGTGGTGTCTTTGTCTGATTTTGAGATCAAGGTAATGTTAGCCTCATAGAAGGGGTTTGGAGAGGAGAGACCAACATGTCAAAGAAGTAGAGGGAGCCATATTTCCCACGTCTCTCAAACAAAGAAGGGCTGAAGCCAAAGGACTTTGAACCCCAAAACCTGGGAGGAAAAAAGACTGAGTCTACCAGGGAGAAACTAGAACAACCTAAAGGATTATAGATGGGTGACTGCAAACTGGGGGAGATAAAATGGGCCACATAAGCATGGAAGGGAGGGATCTCCTTCTGTGGAGAGACAAGGGGAAGAAAAAAAGCAGCTGGGGAAGCATACCCTTTATGAGTCTGGCTAGAGGTTTATCATTTTTGTTGACCTTTTCAAAGAACCAACTTCTGGTTTTATTTATTTGTTTTATTATTTATTTGTTTGTTTGGTTTCTGTATCATTTATTTCTGTTCTAATATTTATTATTTCATTCCCTTTGTTTGTTTTGGGTTTTGTTTGTTTTGTTTTTATAACTCTTTCAGGTATAAGTTTAGGTTGTTTGTTTGAGATTTTTCTTGACTCTTCAGGAAGGCCTCTATAGCTCTACACCTCTCTCTTAAGATAGCTTTTGGTGTATCCCAGAGAATTTGGACTGTTGTATTTTCACTTACATTTTTCTTCATGTAATTTTTATTTGAGTGCAATAAGCATAATAATATTCAAATAATAAGAACCTCAGAAGAAAAGAGAGGGAAAAGGGTACAGAATATTTATTTTAAGAAATAATAGCTAAAAACTTTTTTAATCTGAGAAAGAAGCAGATATCTAAATACATAAGGCACAGAGAACATCCCACAAAATCAAAAAAATAAGTCCACACTAAGGCATATTATAATTAAAATGACAGGGTGCCTGGGTGGTTCAGTAGGTTAAACATCTGATAGACATTGGCGCTAGTCATGATTCTAGGGTCATGGGCTTGAGGATCGCATTAGAAACCATGCTGAGAGTGGAACCTGCTTAAGATTCTCTCACTCTCTCTCTCTCTGCCTCTTTCCTCAACTCATGCTGTCTCTAAAAAATTAAAAATGAAAATTTAAAAAATATGTAATTAAAATGACAAAATATAATGATAAAATAATTATTATAAAAACAACAAGAAAAAAGAAGACAGATACAGAAAAAGGAAAATTACTAAGTTTATCAGGGGTTTTTCAGCAGAAACTTTGAAAGCCTGAAAGGAAAGGAATGGTATATTCAAAGTGCTGAATAGGAAAAAATCTACAGCCAAGAATACTATATCCAACAAGGCTATCATTCAAAATATAAGGATAGATAGTTTTCCAGACAAATAAAAACAAATGCAGTTGATGACCATTACACCACATCTGCAAGAAATATAAAAAAGGCCTCTTTCAGTGGAAAGAAAAGACCATAAGTGATATAAAAATTAGAAGTATAAAAATTGGAAGCTCCTAAGTAGTAAAAATAAGTATATCAGTAAAAATCACTCAAGGAAGTCACAAAATAAAAGAATGTAATGTATGACACCATACACCTAAAACGTGGATGAGAGGAGTAAAGAATTGATTCAAACATAAGTGACCATAGACTTAATATAGACTCCTATATTAAGAAAATATTATATACAAACCTAACGGTAACCACAAATCAATATATTATATATTGCATATATATATATATATGCAAAGACAAAGAGACAGAAATCCAAGTATATCACTAAATAAGGCCAAAAAAAACAAAAACCACAGCAAGAGAAGAAAATATCAGAAGAAAACTATAAAAAAAAAAAACCCACAAAGCAAGTAATGAAATGTCAATAAATACATATATACATCAATATTACTTTGAATGAAATGTACTATATGCTCCAATCAAAAACATATAGTTACAGAGTACATACTAAAGAAGACACACCTATATGCTCTATACAAGAGCCTCCTCTCAGACCAACAGACACCTGCAGATCATAAGTGAGGGGAAAGAGAAGCTTTTATCATGTAAATGGTTTCAAAAGAAAGCCAGACTAGTAATTCTTATATTCGACAAACTAGAATTTGAAACAAAGACTGTAACAAAAGACCACGAAAGACACTATATATTCATAAATGAAGCAATCCAATAAGAAGATATAACAGTTGTAATATTATTAACCCAACATGGAAGCTCCCAAATACATGAAACTGTAAACAACAAACATAAATGATTGATAGTAATGCAATAATGGTAGAGGACTTTAAAACCCCAGTGACAACAATGGACAAGTTATTGAAAAAGACAAACAATAAGCAAACAATAGCTTTGAATGACACGTTGGACCAGATGGAGTTCACATATATATTCATAACACTCCATCTTAAAAAGGTAAAATACACATCTTCTCAACTGCATATGGAACAGTATCCAGAATAGACCACATTTTAGTCCACAAAATAAGTCTTAACTAATTCAAACAGATCAAAGTCATAACATGCACCTTTTCTGACCACAACACTATGAATCCAGAAATCAGCCACAAGAGAAACCTGGAAAAAGCAGGCCACAAAAGAGTGAATGGTTCACCAACACACCAAAGAATAAATAAAAAATTATATGAAAACAAAAGAAAATAAAACACAGTGATCCAAAATCATTGGGATGCAGCAATATTGATTCTAAGGGGTAATACACGTCTAACTCTAGAAGTAAGAAAAGTCCTACGTAAACCATACAAAACCCCAAACCAGGAGAAAGAAGGAAATAATTAAGATTATAGCAAACATAAATGATATAGAAACAAACAAAAACTATAGAACATATCAATGAAACAAGGAGCTATTTATTTGAAAACATAAACAAGGTTGATAAACATCTATCCAGACCCATAAAAAGACAAAAATAAGAGAAAGTACTCACACAAACGAAATTACAAGTGAAAGAGGAGAAATAGAAACCAACATCAAAGAAATCCAAAAAATTGTAGGAAGATTATGAAAAATTATATGCCAACAACTTGGACAACCTAGAACAAAATGGGTCAGTTCCTAATAACACACTAAAACTAAAGCAGAAAGAAATAGAAAACATGAGCAGTCCTAGCCACAGTAATCAAACAAGAATAGAAATAAAAGGCACCCAAATGGGTAAGAAAGAAATAAACTTTCACTATTTGAAGATGACATCATTCTACATATAGAAAATACAAATTAACTCACCAAAAACATTGCTAGAACTAATGACCAAAATCAGTAAAGTCACAGGATACAAAATTAATGTGCAGAAATATATTGCATTTCAATATACTAATAATGAGGCAAAAGAAAGAGAAATTAATAAACAGTCCCAGGGTGACTGGCTGGCTCAGTCAGAAGAGCATGGGACTCCTGATCTCAAGACTGTGAGTTCGAGCCCATTATTGGGTGTAGATATTACTTAAAAGTAAATTAGGAATTCCGTTTGGAGGCATCATTGAGCTCGCTGAAGAGACACCACAAGCAAAGCTCACCCTCTGGAGTTGAAAAAATTTATGGACAAGAAACTATCATTGAAATTAAATGGTAGCAGACATGTCCAAGGAATATTGCGGGGGTTCAATCCCTTTATGAATCTTGTAATAGATGAATGTGTGGAGATGGCAACTAGTGGGAAACAGAACAATATTGGAATGATGGTAATTCGAGGAAATAGTATCATCATGTTAGAAGCCTTGGAACGAATATAAAAAATGGGTGTTTTCACCAGAAGAAACCAACTGCTTCCACGTGTCCCCTCCATTGCACCTGTTTTACTACAATATAAAAATCAGGTTGTGCATTTTCATATTGAACTTTTTTGCTAAATAAACTTTTTTAATAGTAAAAAAAAGTAAATTAAAAAATAAACTTCAAAAAAAAAAGAAAACAATCCCATTTACAATGCAACAAAAATAATAAAATACCTAGGAATGAAAATAACCAAAATGTGAGACCTCTACCCTGAAAACTATACAACATTGGTGAAAGAAATTGAAAATGAGACCAAAAAAAAATGGAAAAACATTCCATGATAATGGGGTATAAGAATAAATATTGGTAAAATGTTTATACTAGCCAAACCAATATGCATATTAAATGGAATCTCTATCAAAATACCAACAACATTTTTTACAGAGCTATAACAATCCTAAAATTTGCATGAAACCACAGAAGACCCTAACGAACAAAGCAATCTTGAGAAAGAGAAACAAATTGGATATATTTCAATGCCTGATGCCAAGTCATACTACAAAGCTGTAGTCATTAAAACAGTATGGTACTGGCACAAAAAATAGACACATAATCAATGGGAAAGAATAGAAAACCCAGAAATAACCCACAATTATATGGTCAGTTAATCTTGGAGAAAGCAGAAAAGAATATACAATGAAAAAAAATAAGGCCTCTTCAAATAACGATGCTAGAAAAACTGGACCACTGTCTTACACCATACACAAAAAATAAAATCAAATGGAGTAAAGACTTAAATGTGAACGTGAAACCATAAAAGTCCTAGAGGAGACAAGCCATAATTTCTCTGACATTGGCCTTAAAAATCTCTCTCTTTTCTGAAAACTAACCAAGGGATGAAGGGGAGAGAGAGGGGGGAAGGGGGTGATGGTCATGGAGGAGGGGCATTTGTGGGGAGAAGCACTGGGTATTATATGGAAACCAATTTGACAATAAACTATTATTTAAAAAATGGGCAGAAACCATGTCTCCAAAGATGGCATATAGATGGCCAACAGACACATGAAAAAATGTTCATCATCACTTACCATCAGGTAAATCAAGGGCACGCTGAGGTATCAGCTCACACCTGTCAGAATGGTTAAAATCAACAATACAAAAAAAACACATATTAGTAAGGATGTGGAGGATGGGGAACACTGTCACACTGTTGGTGAAAACTCAAACTGGTGCAGCCACTGTGAGGAACATTGTGGAATTTCCTCAAAATGTTAAAAGTAGAATGACCCTAAGATCCAGCAATTATACTACTAAGTATTTGCTCAAAGAATACAAAAATATCAATTCAGAGGGATACATGCACCCTGATGTTTATAGAAGCATTATCAATAATAGCCAAATGATGTAAAGAATGGAAGTGTCCATAGAGTGATGAAAGGATAAAGTGTGTATGTATATGTGTGTGTGTGTGTATATATATATATAAAGGAATATTGCTCAGCCATAAAAAAGAATGAAATCTTGCCATTTGCAATGACATGAATGGAGCTTGAGAGTATTATGCTAAGCAAAATAAGTCAGAGAAGGACAAATGGATATGATTTCACTTATATGTGGACTTTAAGAAATGAAACAATGAGTGAAGGTAAAAAAAAAAATTAAGCAAGAGAGAGACAAACCAAGAAACAGACTCTTAACTATAGAGAATAAGCTGATGGTTACCAGAAGGTAGATGAGGATGGGTTAAACAAGTGATAGGGACTTAGGAGTGCTCTTCTTTTTTTTGTTTGTTTGTTTGCTTGCTTGTTTACTTATTTACTTATTGAGAAAGAGAGAAAGACAGAGAGAGAGAGAGAGAGAGAGAGAGAGAGAGAGAGAATGGAAGAGGGGCAGAGAGAGGGACAGAGAAAATCCCAAGCAGGATTTGTGCTGTCAGTGCAGAGCCACATGTGGGGCTCGAAGTCATAAGGCATGAGATCATGACCCAAGCTGAAACCAAGAGTCAGACCTTAATAGACTGAATGTCCCAGGCACCCCTAGGAGTGTACGTCTTTAAATAATTGGCTGTTCAAAAGAGTATTGTTTAATTTTAATGTATTTGTGAGATTTCCACTTTTCCTTTTCTTACTGATTTCTAGTTTCAAGCCATTGTGTTCAGAGAAGCTACTTGGTATTATTTCAATCTTCATAAATTTACTAAGACTTGTTTTGTGGTCAAACATGTGGTCTACCCCAGGAAATGATCCATATGCATATAAGAAGAGTGTGTACCCTGTTGTCATGGGATTGACTGTTCTGAATATGTCTCTTAGGTCTATTTGCTGT
Source organism: Helogale parvula (assembly GCA_004023845.1). Classification (NCBI taxonomy): domain Eukaryota; kingdom Metazoa; phylum Chordata; class Mammalia; order Carnivora; family Herpestidae; genus Helogale; species Helogale parvula. The sequence continues at coordinate 164,913 of PJEM01003594.1, forward strand.
ATAGTGTTGTACAAATCCACTGTTTCCTTATTGATTTTTTGTCTTGATCTATCCATTGTTGAGAGTGGGGTATTAAAGTCCCCAGCAACTATTGTATTGTTTTTTATGTCTCATTTTAGCTCTGTTAAATTTTGCTTTATATATTTAGGTGCTCTAATGTTGGCTGAATAAATATTTACAATTGTTATGTTTCCCTGATTAATTGACCCCTTAATCATTATATAGTGACTTTGTCTCTTTTTTCCACCTTTAAAGTCTAATTTTTCTGATAGAAGTATAGCTATGCCTACAATTTTTTTTCTTTTTTTGGTTACCACTTGTTTGAAATACCTTTTTCCATTCATTCACTCTCAATTTATTTGTGTCCTTAAGACTAAAATGAGTCTCTTTTAGGCAGCATATCATTGTATCTTGATTTCTTATTCATTCAGCTATTCTGTCTTTTCCTTGGAAAGTTTAATCCATTTATATGTAAAGTAATTATTGATAGGTAAGAACACACTACTGCAATTTTCTTACGTGTTTTCTGACTGTTATAGAGATTCATCTTTATTTTTTTGTCTTTCATATCTTTTAATATCAGTATGCTTTTTTAAAAATAGTTTATTGTCAAATTGTTTTCCATACAACACCCAGTGCTCTTCCCCATAAGTGCCCTCCACCATTACTACCACCTCTTTTCCCTCCTCCCGCTTCCCCTTCAACTCTCAGTTCATTTGCAGCCCTCAATAGTCTCTCAAGTTTTGCATCCCTCTCTCTCCCCAACTCTCTTTCCCTTATCAGTATGCTTTTAATTTGTTATCATGTTCTTATATGTATTTACTACAGATTTTCCCCCTGTGGTTACCTGAGGCTTACATAAAACAGTCTTAAAATTATAACACACTATTTTACATTTGTTGATTGTTTCCTTCACTAAACAGAAGCTGTTTATCTTAATGAAGTCCCAATACTTTGTTTTTGTTTTTGTTCCCTCACCTCAGGAGACATATCAAGAATGAAGTTGCTATGGGTGGTATCAAAGAAGTTACTGCCTGTATTCTTCTCTAGGATTCTTATGGTTTCAGGCCTCACATTTAGATCTTTAATCCATTTTGAATTTGCTTTTGTGTTTGGTGTCAGAAAGTAGTCAGTTTTGTTTTTTGCATGTTCCTGCCCGGTTTTCCCAACACCATTTGTTAAAGATACTTTCTTTTTCCCCTTGTATATTCTTTAATCCTTTGTCTAAGATTAATTGACAATATTGATTTCGGTTCATTTCTGGGATTTCTATTTCGTTCCATTAATGCATGTGTATATTTTTGTGCCAATATCATACTGTTTTGATTACTATAGGTTTGTATTATAACATAAATTAGCTATATTTTTTGAAAACATCTCCCATTCAGTAGGTTGTCTTTTTATGTTGTGTATGTTTCCTTTTATTGTTGAAAACCTCCTATTTTGGTGTAGTCTCAATAGTTTAATTTTGCTATTTTTTCCCTTGCCAAAGAAGAAATATCTAGAGAAATGTTTGTATGGCTTCTGTCCAAGAGGCTGACTTGCCTTCCCCAGTACCATCTGAAATAGGTTAGTTCTGGAGAAAGAAAGATTTAAATTCTATTACAGTTTAGAATTGAGTGATTACTATAATGTACTAGACATTTAATAATGATGGGCGAGTACCTAGCTGAGAATTCAGGCAGGAACAAGAGCTACTCCACAAAAGGAATTTAATAAATAGTGTGAAAAAAATAAAATTTCCTTTTTATACCATACTTAATGCAGCTATTTATTTTCTTCAAGTTTTCATTTAAATTTAGAATAGAATTAGTTATAGAATTTAGTGATTTATCACTTACATACAATACCCAGTGCTTATTAAAAGTGCCCTCCATAATCTCAAACACCTATGGAGCCCATCCCCAACTTACATCACCTCTGGCAACCATCATTTTATTTTCTACAGTTAAGAGTCTGTTTCTTGGATTTTCTCTCTACTCCCCCATGCTCATTTGTTTTGTTTCTTAAATGCCACATATGAGTGAAATCATATGGTACTCCTCTTTCTTTGGCTGACTTATTTATCATAGCATAATACTCTCTAGCTCCATCCATGATATTGTAAATGGCATGATTTCAATGTGTTTAATAATTTGTCTCCAGACCATACCCAATAAACATTCTTCTTTGAAAGTTTGAAGTTATTTAGAACTTTGAGTTTTACACAATTAGCTAATTATATATATTTCATAAGCATAAATAGTTATGTAATTCTTAATCTTTATGAGTTTTCAACAGTTAAATAATTCAGTGTGACTTAACAAATTGTTTAACAAATTCAATTTTACAGTATAACCAAGCGAAGTTAAATATCTAAAAAAGTTTGTAAAACAGAGCAGACCCATGCTTTATCCTTCTTTTTATAAAAATAGTTTATTGTCAAATTGGTTTCCATATAACACTCTTCCCCACAAGTGCCCTCCTCCATCACCACCACCTCTTTTCCCCCCTCCCCCTTCCCCTTCAACCCTCAGTTCATTTTCCGTATTCAATAGTCTCTCAGGTTTTGCGTCCTTCTCTCTCCCCAACTCTCTTTCCCTCTTCCCCTCCCCCTGGTCCTCCATTAGGTTTCTCCTGTTCTCCTGTTCGACCTATGAATGCAAACATATTGTATCTATCCTTCTTTGCCTGACATATTTCGCTTAGCATGACACCCTCGAGGTCCATTCACTTTGCTACAAATGGCCAGATTTCATTCTTTCTCATTGCCATGTAACACTCCATTGTATATATCTACCACATCTTCTTGATCCATTCATCAGGTGATAAACATATAGGCTCTTTCCATGTTTGGGCTATTGTTGACAGTTCTGCTATGAACATTGGAGTACATGTGCCCCTATGCACCAGCACTTCTGTATCCCTTGGGTAAATCCCTAGCAGTGCTATTGCTAGGTCATAAGGGAGTTCTATGGATAGTTTTTTGAGGAACACCCACACTGTTTTCCAGAGCGGCTGCAACAGTTTACATTCCCACCAACAGTGTAGGAGGGTGCCTGTCTCTCCACACCCTTGCCAGCATCTATAGTCTCTTGATTTGTTCATTTTAGTCACTCTGACTGGCATGAGGTGGTATCTCAGTGTGGTTTTTATTTGTTTTTCCCTGATGATGAGTGATGTGGAGCATCGTTTCATGTACCTGTAAGCCAACTGGATGTCCTCTTTGGAGAAATGTCTGTTCATGTCTTCTGCCCATTTCTTCACTGGGTTATTTGTTTTTGAGTGTGGAGTTTGGTGAGTTCCTTGTATATTTTGGATGCTATCCCTTTATCTGATATGTCGTTTGCAACGATCTTTTCCCATTCTGTCGGTTGCTTATTAGTTTTCTTGATTGTTTCCTTTGCAGTGCAGAAGCCTTTTTATCTTGATGAGGTCCCAATAGCTCAGTTTTGCTTTCATTTCCCTTGCCTTTGGGGAATGTGTCGAGGAGAAAATTGCTGCGGTTGAGGTCAAGGAGGTTGTTTCCTACTTTCTCCTCGAGGGTTTTGATGGTTTCCTGTCTCACATTCAGGTCTTTCAGCCATTTTGAGTTTATTTTTGTGTATGATGTAAGAAGGTGTTCTAGTTTCATTCTTCTGCATGTTGCTGTCCAGTTTTCCCAGCACCACCTGCTAAAGAGGCAGTCTTTTTCCATTGGATACTCTCTCCTGCTTTGTCAAAAATTAATTGACCGTACATTTGTGGGCCCAATTCTGGGTTCTCTATTCTACTCCATTGGTCTATGTGTCTGTTTTTGTGCCAATACCATACTGTCTTGATGATGACAGCTTTGTAGTAGAGGCTAAAGTCTGGGATTGTGATGCCTCCCGTTTTGGTTTTCTTCTTCAATATTACATTGGCTATTTGGGGTCTTTTGTAGTTCCATACAAATTTGAGGATAGTTTGTTCTAGTTTTGAGAAGAATGTTGGTGTAATTTTGATGGGGATTGCATTGAATGTGTAGATTGCTTTGGGTAGTAATGACATTTTCACAATGTTTATTCTTCCGATCCATGACCATGGAATGTTTTTCCATTTCTTTGTGTCTTCTTCAATTTCCTTCATAAGTTTTTTTTTATAGCCTTCATCGTACAGATCTTTTACGTCTTTTGTTAGGCTTATCCCTAGGTATTCTATGGCTTCTTGTGCAATTCTGAATGGAATCAGTTTCTTGATTTCTCTTTCTGTTGCTTCATTATTGGTATATAAAAATGTAACCAATTTCTGTACGTTGATTTTTGTACCCTGTGACTTCACTGAAATGCATCAGTTCTAGTAGGCTTCTGGTGGAGTCGGTTGGGTTTTCCATGTAGTATATCATGTCGTCTTCAAAAAGTGAAAGTTTGACTTCATCTTTGCCAAATCTGATGCCTTCTATTTTCTTTTGTTGTCTGATTGCTGATGCTAAGACTTCCAGCACTATGAGAAACAACGTGGTGAGAGTGGACATCCCTGTCTTGTTCCTGAACTCAGGGGGAAAGCTCTCAGTTTTTCCCCATTGAGGATGAGATTAGCTGGGGCTTTTCATGTATTGCTTTTATGATGTTTAAGTAAGTTTCTTCTATCCCGACTTTCTTGGGGGTCTTTATTAAGAAAAGAAGCTGTATTTTGACAAATGCTTTTTCTACATTGATCAACAGGATTGTATGGGTTTATCTTTTCTTTTGTTAATGTGATGTATCATATTGATTGTTTGGTGAATATTGAACCAGCCCTGTAACACAGGAATGAATCCCACTTGATAATGGTGGATAAATCTTTTTATATGCTGTTGAGTTTAATTTGCAAGTATCTTGCTGAGGATTTTTGCATTTGAATTCATCAAGGATATTGGTCTGTAGTTCTCTTTTTTTGCTGAGTGTCTTTCTGATTTGGGAATCAATGTGATAGATACTAGCTTTTTGAATGAGTACAGAAGTTTTGTCACCATTTTTTAAATAGCTTGAGAAGAATGGGTATTAACTCTGATTTAAATGTCTGATAGAATTCCCCAGGGAAGCCATTTGGCCCAAGGCTCTAATTTGTTGGGAGTTTTTTGATAACTGATTCAATTTCTTCAAGTTATGGATCTGTTCAGATTTTCTATCTCTTCCCATTTGAATTTTGGTAGTGCATGTTTGTTTAGGAATTTGTCTATATCTTCTAAATTTTCCAGTTTGTTGGCATTTAATTTTTCATAGTATTTCCTGATTATTGCTTGTATTTCTGAGGGATTGGTTATAATAGATCTATTTTCATTCGTGATTTTGTCTATTTGGCTGCTCTCTCTTTTCTTTCTGAGAAGCCTAGCTAGAGGTTAATCAATTTTGTTTATTTTTTCAAAAACCACCTTTTAGTTTTACTGATCTGTTCAATTGTTGTTTTTTTTGGGGGGGGACTCTATATTGTTTATTTCTGCCCTGATCATTATTATTTCTATTTTTCTGCTGAATTTGGGGTACCCTTCCTGCTCTGTTTCTAGCTCCTTTAGGAGAGGTGTTAAATTTTGTATGTGCACTTTTTCTAGATTGTTGAAATATGTCTGGATTGCAATATACTTTCCTCTTAGGACTGACTTTGCTGCATCCCAAAGAGTTTGGATTGTTTTTTTCATTTTTCTTTGTTTTATATATTTTAAAATTTCTTTTCTTATTTCCTAATTGGCCCACTGTCTCTTTAGTAGGGTGTTCTTTAACCTCCATGTTTATGGAGGTTTTCCAGGCTTTTTTCTGTGATTGATTTCAAGTTTCATAGCATTATGATCTGAAAGTGTGCATGGTATGATCTCAATTCTTTTATATTTACAGAGGGCTGCTTTATGACCCAGTATGTGGTCTATGTTGGAGAATATACCATGTTCACTCGGGAAGAAAGTGAATTCCATAGCATAAGGATGTAGAGTTCTAAATGTATCTGTCAAATCCATCTGTTCCAGTGTATCATTCAGGTCCATTATTTCCTTACTGGTTTTCTGTCTGGTTGATCTACCCATTGCTGTAAGGGGAGTATAAAAATCCCCATACACTAACACATTTTTATCAATAAGATTATTTCTATTTTTGATTAATTGTTTTATGTATTTGGGTGTTCCCAAATTCAGTGCATAGATATCTATAATTGTTAGCTCTTCCTGATGGTTAGACACTGTAATTACTAAATAATGCCCTTCTTCATCTCTTGTTACTGCCTTTATTTTAAAGTCCAGTTTGTCTGAAATAAGTATGGCTACTCTGGCTTTCTTTTGACTTCCAGTTGCATGATAGATATCTCTCCATTCCCTTTAGATCTGAATGTGTCCTCAGATCTAAAATGAGGATTTGTAGACAGAAAATATGTGGATCTTATTTTTTTTTAATCCATTCTGCTACCCTATGTCTTTTGATGGAACATTTAGTCCATTTACATTCACTGTTATTATTGAAAAATATGAGTTTGGAGTCATTGTGTTCTCAGTAGGATTCATGCTTGTAATGGTATCTCTGGTACCTTGTGTTCCTTGCAACATTTCCCTCATAGAGTCTGCCTTAGGATTTCTTATAGGGCTGGTTTAGTGGTGATGAATTCCTTCCATTTTTGTTTGTTTGGGAAAACCTTTATCTTTCCTTCTATTCTGAATGACAGGCTTGCTGGATAAAAGATTCTTGGCTGTATATTTTTTCTGTTCATCACGTTGAAGATTTCTTGTCATTTCTTTCTGGCCTGCCAAGTTTCGGTAGATAGGTCTGTAACCACTCTGATAGGTTTCCCTTTGTATGTTAAGGCCCTTTTATCTCTAGCTGCTTTCAGAATTCTGTCTTTATCCTTATATTTTGCCAGTTTTACTATGATATTTCATGCTTAAGATCGATTCAAGTTACGTCGAGAGGAGTTCTCTGTGCCTTCTGTATTTCAATGTCTGTTTTCTTCCACGGATTGGGAATGTTCTCGGCTATAATTTGTTCACGTACCCATTCATTCCCTTTATCTCTCTCTTCTTCTGGAATTCGTCTGATATGGGTATTGTTCCATTTGATTGCATCTCTCGTTCTCAAATTCTCCTTTCATGCTCCTGTATCAATTTCCCTCTTTTTACTCGGCTTCCTCTTTTTCAATAATTGTGTCTTCTAATTCACCTATTCTCTCTGCCTCTTCAATCCGTGCAGTGGCTGCCTCCATTTTATTATGCACCTCATTTATAGCATTTTATAATTCATCACAACTATTTTTAAGATCCATAATCTTTGTAGCAATGTCTTCCATGCCTTTTATAAGCCAAGCGGTTAATTTTATTACTATTATTCTACATTCTTGCTCAGTTATGTTGCTTACATCTGTTTTGACCAATTCTGTAGCTGTAACTACTTCCTGAAATTTCTGTAGAGGATACTTCTTCTGTATCATCGTTTTGGCTAGCTTTTTGTCTCTTGTCAGTTTTAAAAGTTTGTTATGTGCTCTGCACCTTTGTGTATTGTTACATTAAAGGAAGCTCACTGACTGTCTAGGGCCTGTCCATTCAGGAAGTGTTCTCTTAATGGTGTCTCTTGGTTTGTCTTGTTGTGGCTTTGATTACTTTATTTCCCTACTCAGTGATATTTAGGACTCTCCACCATGTGTACTTTGGCTTATTTCTTGAAGTAGCTCTATGAGGCTGTCTTCTTAGTGGACTTTGTCTCTTTTCCTTCCTGATTCTTGTGGTTCAGAGTCCTGTGGCTTCAGCCCTTTTGTTTTTGAGAGATGCAATTGGCAAGTACAGAACTCCCTATTTCTCAGCCATCTTGCCAAGGATCGATAGTGATCATTTTAGGAGTTTTTGTTCATTTATATTTGATGGCATTTTAGATATTATAACAATGGAAGAATCCTTCCTATTGTATTCCTGAAAGATGTGCTCAAACGTGTAATGATAAGAAGTTCAGTTCACGATATCTTGGGGCAACCATCTCTTTTATTGGACATTTGTTTGTTAAGAAAGATTTTCTATTGTAAATTGAAACTGGCTCCTGTTATTTTTTCCTTGTTGCTTCTAAGCCTACTCCAGGCAGCTAAAGTCATTGCCTTTTCTCTGCAATAGACAATCTTACTTGCTGATTTTTCTTTGCAGCCAAAAGATAATTTTAGACCAGGCACTACTATTGACCACACAAAAATCAGTTTGCCAATCTGTACAATAAGAATGATCATAAGGATGGAGTACAGATGAATGAGGTAGTGTCTGATAATCCGTAAAAAAATTATGAATCCATTGGAAGGAAGGAGCTTTGTCAAAATAATGCAATATCATATGTGATTAGTCAATATTTATATTGAATCTTGGCACTGAAGAACATTATTGACAAAGCAAACATCCAATAATATTACACAAACTTCTTATTCTGTTTCTTGCTATTGATTCTCAACTCATCACTCAACTGTTAGATCCATATTATTTTACTCAGAATTCCTCTGATTTTCTCTCTAGAGCATAATTCAATATGCTCCTAGTTAGACCCTCTTCAAAGTATATTACTGTAAAATCAAATGAAAGTCAAGGTTCCCCAGAAACTGTTAACTCACCTCTAGGTAATAATTTATATTATTAACTTAGGGAGCATGATTTTTGTAGATAATATCATAAAGACTACACTTTGAATAAAATTAAATACTATATAATATTGTATACAATTGTATACTCAGTATGAGCATATTGATATTGAAATTTTTGGCAGTTTTGATCATTTAAGTTACATATTGAAAATTTACTCCATGCCAAACACTGAATGAGGCAGTAAAGATATGAAGATGAAACCACAGTCCTTTCCCTGAAATTCACAGTTTAATGGGAAAAACAGAAAAAAAATACTGGCAATTCTATGGAATTGTATGGAAGTTGTATCATCTTTATGTAACAGAAACTCTGACTTAAATTGTCTTTTTTTAGCAATCATTATCATTTTAATTTTCATGATAGCTTTCTATTTTTTAATATTAAATATTTTATATGTAAATATATATGTATATATTTAAGTTTATTTTGAGAGAGACAATGTGAGTGGGGAAATGTAGAGAGAGGGAGAGAGAGAGAAAAAAAAAGAGAGAATCCCAAGCAGGCCCAAGACACTGCAGAATCTGACATCGGGTTGAACTCATGAAACAGTGAGATCATAACCTGAGCCAAAACCAAGAGTCAGACACTTAACTGACTGAGTCACCCAGGTGCCCCTTAATATGTAAATATTAAACAACACATTCCTGCACAAACAATGGGTCAAGTAAGAAATCAAACAGCAAATCAAAATATGTCTCAAAACAAAAGAAAAAAAACACACAATATTCCAAAACCTATGGGTGCAGCAAAAGCAGGTATTAGTGTGAAATTTATAGCATAAATGCTTGTGTTAGAAAAAAACCTTCAAATAAACAACTTTATATTGCACCACAAGGAACTAGAAAAAGAAGAAAATTATTCTATTCCATTGGTCCATGTGTCTGTTTTTGTGCCAGTACCATACTGTCTTGATGATGACAGCTTTGTAGTAGAGGCTAAAGTCTGGGATTGTGATGCCTCCCGTTTTGGTTTTCTTCTTCAATATTACTTTGGCTATCCGGGGTCTTTTGTGGTTCCATATGAATTTTAAGATAGTTTCTTCCTGCTTTGAGAAGAATGCTGGTGCAACTTTGATGGGGATTGCATTGAATGTGTAGATTGCTTTGGGTAATAATGACATTTTAACAATGTTTATTCTTCCAATACATGAGCACGGAATGTTTTTCCATTTCTTTGTGTCTTCTTCAATTTCCTTCATAAGTATTCTATAGTTTTCAGCATACAGGTCTTTTACATCTTTGGTTAGGTTTCTTCCTATGTATTTTATGGTTTTTCGTGCAATTGTGAATGGGATCTGTTTCTTGCTTTCTCTTTCTGTTGCTTCATTTTTAGTGTATAAGAATGCAACTGATTTCTGTACATTGACTTTGTACCCTGCAACATTACTGAATTCATTGATCAGTTCTAGAAGGCTTCTGGTGGAGTCGATCGGGTTTTCCATGTAGAGTATCATGTCGTCTTCCAAAGGGGAAAGTTTGACTTCTTCTTTGCCAATTCTGATGCCTTCTATTTTCTTTTGTTGTCTGATTGCTGATGCTAGGACTTCCAACACTATGTTAAACAACAGTGGTGACAGTGGACATCCCTGTCATGTCCCTGACTTCAGGGGGAAAGCTCTCAGTGTTTCCCCATTGAGGATAAGATTGGCTGTGGGCTTTTCATAAGTGGCTTTTATGATGTTTAAGTAAGTTCCTTCTATCCCAACTTTCTCGAGAGTTTTTATTAAGAAGAGATGTTGTATTTTGTCAAATGCTTTTTCAGCATCTATTGACAGGATCATATGATTTTTTTCTTTTGTTTTGTTGATGTGGTGTATCACATTAATGGATTTGCGAATGTTGAACCAGCCTTGTAACCCAGGAATAAATCCCACTTGATCATAATGTATACTACTTTTTATATGCTGTTGAATTTGACTTGCTAGTATCTTGTTGAGTATTTTTGCATCTGTATTCATTAAGGATATTGGCCTGTAATTCTCTTTTTTCGTGGGGTCTCCCACAAGTATATGGCCCATTAATCTTTGACAAAGAAGGAAAAAGTGTCCAATGGAAAAAAGACAGCCTCTTCAACAGGTGGTGTTGGGAGAGCTGGACAGAAACATGTGGAAAAATGAAATTAGACCACTTCCTGACACCATGCACAAAAATAAACTCAAAATGGATAAAGGATCTGAATGTGAGACAGGAAACCATAAACACCCTTGAGGAAAAAGCAGGAAATAGCCTCCTAGGCCTCAATCGCAGCAATTTCTTCCTTGGCACATCCCCAGAGGAAAAGGAATCAAGAACAAAAATGAACTACTGGGACCTCATCAAGATAAAAAGCTTCTGCAAGGCAAAGGAAATAATCAAAAAAACTAATAGGCAACCAACAGAATGGGAAAAGAGAGTGGCAAATGGCTATCAGATAAAGGGCTAGTATCCAAAATATACAAGGAGCTCACTAAACTACATACACGAAAAATGAACAATCCAGTGAAGAAATGGGCAAAAGACCTGAATAGACACTTCTCCAAAGAGGACATCCAGATGGCCAACAGGCACATGAAATGATGCTCAGCGTCACTCATCATCAGGGAAATTCAAATCAAAACCACACTGAGATACCACTTCACACCGCTCAGAGTTGCTAAAATGAACAAATCAAAAGACTATAGATGCTGGCGAGGGTGTGGAGAAACGGGCACCCTCCTACACTGTTGGTGGCAATGTAAACTGGTGCAGCCACTCTGGAGAACAGTGTGGAAACTCCTCAAAAAACTATCCACAGAACTCCCCTATGACCCAGCAATAGCACTGCTAGGGATTTACCCAAGGGATACAGAAGTGCTGATGCATAGGAGCACATGTACCCCAATGTTCATAGCAGCAATTTCTACAATAGCCAAATCATGGAAAGAGCCTAAATGTCCATCACCTGATGAATGGATCAAGAAGATGTGGTATATATATACAATGGAGTACTATATTGCAATGAGGAAGAATGAAATATGGCCATTTGTAGGAAAGTGGATGGACCTTGAGGGTGTCATGCTAAGCGAAATAAGTCAGGCAGAGAAGAATAGATACCATATGTTTGCATTCATAGGTCTAACAGGAGAGACCTGGCAGGGGACCATGGGGAGAGGAAGGGGGAAAGAGAGTGGGGAAGAGTGAGGGACTCAGATCAAGGGAGACTACTGATTATTGAAAACGAACCATGGACTGAAAGGGGAGGGGGAGGGAGGGAGGGGGTGATGGTCATGGTGGGGGGCACTTGTGGGGAGAAGTACTGGGTGTTATATGGAAACCAATTTGACAGTAAACTATTATTAAAAAAAAAAAGAAGAAAGTTAGCTAAAATTTAATAGAGGAAGGAAACAACAACAACAACAGAAATAAAATAGAGACCAGATTTAAAAAAACAATAGCATAGCATTGAAACTAAAGACCAGTTTTTCCAAAAAACAAACAAAATTGGCAATGCTTTAACTATATTAACTAAGCAAAAAAGAGAGAATACTCAAAAACCAAAATGATACATAAAAGAAAAAACAATAACAACAGTTACAACAGAAATATATAGTGTGATAACAGATTACTATAAACAATTATATACTCACAAATCAGATAATTTAGGGGGGAAAACAGATAATTCCTAAAAACGCACAAGTTACCAAGATTAAATTATGAGTCTTGAATCCAAGAATAAGAAATCTTCTTTCAATAACAGGAATGAAAGTTGAATTAGGACTCAAAAAATCTCCCAACACAGAAAAGCCCAAGACTACATGGCTTTATTGAGGAATGCTACCAAACGTTAAAAACAAAAATTAATGAGAATCTTTATGAAAATTTCACAACTAATGTAATACAGGGAACACAAACAAAATCATTCTATGAGGCGAGTATTACACTGATACCAAAGCAAGATAAAAACAATACAAGAAAAAATGGTCTAGTTTGTCCGATATAATTATTGCTACTCCAGCTTTCATTCTTTGACATCTATTTGCATGACAAATGTTTTCCCACCCCCTCACTTATAATCTGCAAGTGTCTTTAGGTCTAAAATGAGTCTCTTGCAGTTTAGTATATAGGTGGGTCTTGTTTGTTATCCATTCTGTTGCCCCATGTCTTTTGATTGGAATGTTTAGTCCATTTACATTCTAAGTAATTACTGATAGATATGTATTTATTGCCATTTTATTACTTGTCGTTGTTTCTGGAGATTTTCTCTGATTTGTGTGTGTGTGTGTGTGTTTGTCACTTTTGGTCTCTCCTTTGCACTCAAGAGTCCCTCTTAATATTTCTGGCAGTGCTGGTAGTCACAAACTCCTTTGGATTTTCTTTCTCTGTGAAACTATCCTTCCTTCCATCCTGAAAGATAAACTTGCTGGATATAATATTCTCCTTTTTTATTATAAGAGAGAGAGAGAGAGAGAGCATGCAGAGGAGCAGAGGGAGAAGGAAAAAGGGAATATTAAGCAGGCTCCATACTCAGCACAGATCCTGATGCAAGCTCCATCCCACAACTCTGGGATCATAACCTGAGCCGATATCAATAGTCAGAAACTTAACCAGCTGAGCCACCTAGGCTGGATAGAGTATTCTTAACTGGATAGAGTATTCTTTGCTGCATATTTTTCCCATTCAGAACATCAAATGTGTCATTCCACTCTCTTCTATATTGTCAAGTTTCTGTAGAGAAATCTGTAACTTAGCCTTATGGGTTTTTCCTTGTAAGTTAAGGACTTCTTTCATCTTGCTATTTTTAAGATTTTTTCCTTGTAACCATAATTTGAAATTTTCATTGCAATATATCTTGGTGTTAGCCTGCTTTTGTTTGTTTTGATGGGAGTTCCCTGTGCTTGCTAGATCTGAATGTATTTCTCCTTCCCCAGAATAGGGAAGCTTCCTGCTATTATTTCCTGAAATAAATTTTCTGCCACTTTTTCTCTCTCTTCTTCTGGAACTCCTATAATATGAATGTTATTATATTTGATGGAGTCACTAAGTTCCATGCGTCTATTCCCATGTTGCATAATTCTTCTGTCTCTCTTTTGTTCAGCTTCATTATCTTCCATTACTTTTTCTTCTAGGTCATTAATTTGTTCCTCTGCTTCCTCCAGCCTCCTGTTTATTGCATTAAACATGCTTCTAATCTTGTTTAATGCACTCCTCATCTTTGATTGATTCTTTTTCTCTTTAACTCTTCTATCTCTGTGGCAAGGATCCCACTGATGTCTTCTATTCTTTTTCTTTTTTCTTTTTTTTTATTTTTTAATGTTTTCTTTATTTTTGATAGAGAGAGAGACAGAGCATGAGAGGGGGAGGGGCAGAAAGAGAAGGAGACACAGAACCGGAAGCAGGCTCCAGGCTCTGAGCTAGCTGTTGGCACAGAGCCTGACACGGGGCTCGAACCCACGAACGTGAGATCTGACCTGAGCCGAAGTCGGAGGCTCAACCGACTGAGCCACCTAGGCGCCCCTTCTATTCTTTTTCAACATCAATAAATATCTTCATGATTGTTGCTTTAAATTCTCCATCAGGTATGTTGCTTGTATCTGTTTTGCTTACATCTCTGGCCATGGCTTTATCTTGCTCTTTCATTTATCATGTTTTTTTCTTTCTGTTTTTTTTTTGCTAAAAATTCTTATTTTTTTTATTTATACTAGTTTATTGTCAAATTGCTTTCCATATAACACTCAGTGCTTCTCCCCACAAGTGCCCCCCTCCATTACCATCATCCCCTTCCTCCCCGCACCCTCTCCCTTCAGTCCTCAGTTCGTTTTCATAAATTCCACTGTCTTCTCATTTTGTCTAAGTCTCTGCCTTCTTCTCCGTGTTAGAAAAGCCAGTTATGTTTCCTGC